>AYEL01065534.1:0-15222 GCA_000484575.1 Olivierus martensii
CATCCCTGTTTTCAAAATGAGCTATTCCAAAACTTTATACGGATTTTTTACTAAATAACCGTTTAAAATAGGAGAAAACTGGAAAGCCATAACCTCGACTTTGCGGAAGAAGAAGAACAGTTTAATGGTTTTTTATAAATCAACTGTTGTGAGTATCGTTGCTGTTTCTTACTCATTTTTATAAATCAACTGTTGTGAATATCGTTACTGTTTCTTAATCGGAAAAATGTCAAAAACGACATTAGATGTTCACGATTTAATTTGTGAATATAAAAATAAAAATCCTTCTGCTACTCAGCAAATTGTGAATATAAAAATAAAAATCCTTCTGCTACTCAGCAATTTCTGTGAATACAGTAAAAATAAAAATCTTTCTGCTACTCAGCAATTTATTTCTGATCTTTTAATTAGATGAAACGCTGTTCACGAGAAGATTTTAATTTGTGAATATAAAAATAAAAATCCTTCAAAAATGACATTAGATGTTCACAAAAAGATTTTAATTTGTGAATATAAAAATAAAAATCCTTCTGCACTCAGCAATTTATTTCTGATCACCTTTAATTAAATGAAACAATGTCCATCTAGTCTATACATGTTTTCTCACATGTTACCATTAACCCTCCATAAACCGCCACCCTCCTAGATCGGAAGAGCGGTTCAGCAGGAATGCCGAGACCCACTCTCCTTTACCGCCAGAGAGGACCTTAGAACTGATGGTGGCGGCTTAAAGAGGTTTGACTGTATATCAATAAATTTTAACAACCACTTTGAGTAAACTGGTGCAAACCAGGTGGATGACACACTAGGTTTATGAAAAGTGTTCATAACTTCTGCTATACTGGAAGATAACAAAAACAAATGAATGTAGCACTATTTAGCAGAGCAAACAAGAATTAAACAGTAACATTTTTGATCCGTTCTAGAACCATCTTCAGGTAAAATCTAACGGTTTACATTTGTTTATTTTTGTTACACTAGGTTTAATTTTAAATTATTCTACTAGGATAGTTTTGACTTTGTTTGATCTATGTTCATTCATTCATTGTATTATTCATAATTCATAAAAAATTTTTGTGAAAAGATAAGTTAGAACTTATTCATGATCATCATTTAAATCAGAAAATATATTATATGGATTATATATCTTGAAGTTTTTCTCCTATTTAATGTTTACCTTAAATATATTACATATATTTAAAAAAATTTATTAATTAGAAGATAGTAAAATCTCTTCATCTGGAATATTAGTAACTGAGGGATAGACGATAATGTCTCTTGAGGAATAATTTCATTAAGTTTACTTTGTGGAAAACTGTTTAATTTAAAAACTGAAAATATTTCAAGAACTGATTATAAAATTGATTTGAATCAAAGACAAGACTCAAAAACTGGATCCCAAATATTAAACCCAGTTTATCAACCTAATTTAATAACAGATCAGTTTAAATGGACCATTTTTGATTGCTCTCAAAATCTTCCTGCTGTGTTAAATGATCCTCGACGTGTTAAAAGAGAATTTGACTTTTTCACCAAAACTTGGGGAGATTCTTTTGTTGATGTACAAACTATATCCTACTGTTCTTATATACCAGAAGTAACAAGATTTCATTTTGAACATTATTTGAAAAATACATCAAAAGTAAGTATCAAATGTTTTTGTAATATGAAACTTAAAACTGATTCTCTTTTAATGATAATAAGTAAATTTTTTCAATTGGCAAATGAAAGAAATTTAGCAATAATATTTTAAATATACCAATTTATCCTGTTTTTATTGCATGGAAATTTTGATTTATGAAGAAACCTCTACATTTATGAGAAACATCTATAGAGCAAAAATTTCAAAATCAAATTATGTGCATATTGCTGACAGAGAAGAATACTTAAAACACGCCTAACAACAGCTACATTTCACATATAATAGTTACATATTTTTAAATATTTAATAAATATTTGTTTATAATTAATGTTGCTTATTTCTTTTAAATAATAAGGTGTGGTTAGCCAAATTGGTTGCATGCAAATTTCAGCTTTCCATCCAGATTATTCAGTATTGAATCTTTGTCTCATATTCATAAGATTTATACAATTTATGGATCTAAGTCTGTCATACTGTTCCAATGTTATCTATAGTCTAATTCAGCAGTTTCCAACTAGTGTTCCATAGGACTCTAGGGTTCCATCAAAAAATTTTGGGGTTCCATATGAAATTCACTAATTTTATATAAATAAATATTTCCACACTCATAATTTAAAGTCTAAAGTAATATCCTAATGCTTTGAGTGCCTTTTTTGTAAAAAGTGTTTCACCGAACAAATAACCGAACTCGCCTCGTATATACCTGCTGTTGCTTAGCTGCTGTAGTTTCTTTTTAAATGGTAGATACCAGTGATGTCTATCCACTCTCAGAGTTCCATTTGCTATGAAGCCAGTAAATACCAGTGGCCATCAAAGTTTGTAGTTTCAGATTTTTGTTTTATAAAAGTATTATACAACATACATTGCATTTATTATTTAATATAAATTAATAAGGGTTCCAAAAATATGTAACATGTATAGAAGGGTTCTGCATTAAAATAAAGTTGGAAACCACTGGTCTAATTGATTCCACCATTAGTGTGGAGAGTTTGTAGATGGGCCTGAAAAATACCTTGCATTTGATAATCAATCAATGAATGGAAAGTAGCATTTAAAAGAAGTATTAAACCATATTATTTGTCATATTTCTATGAATTATAGTTTGCAAATCCGAATTTCCACATGCAGCTGAGCATCTCCCGAACTCTGATGTGGCCTCTCCAAGTTTCCAATGCCATGTGCTTGTTATGAAGGGGAGAGATTGTACATTTAGATTTGAGCTCCTTTCTCTGGCTAAGGGAGCCCTGGTTCTAACCAAACTATGATGTCTGAGATATTGTCTGATGGTTGAGTGATACTGGGATAGCAAAAAATGCATTATTGTAAACAATCCTTTCGAAGTTCAAAGTGAAACTTTATACTCACCAGTCACTTATTCAATCTATATTGGAGGATAACCAGGTGGTGACCATTTTTCCTTGCTCCAGATTATTACAGATTTTAAATAAATAATATAAATAAAATAACAATAAATCTTTCATAGTAATTCTCTAAGTGATCCATCTTTTCCAGAGGAGGTGTTTTCCATAGAAAGATTAACAATTCTCTCAAGCTTGTTTGGGGTCTGAAGCTAATGGCATATTTCCAAGTGATGGGATAGTGGAATATTCTATCTTTCTTATTAGTATGCCTGGTTTGCATTGGGTAAGATTGTCTGGTGTTGTTATACAAAAGCAGAAAGACAGATATTATTTGGTGGCTTTTAGCAATTGGAAAGCATTTCCCAATTAGCTTCTTTTGCACCTCTGCTAGCATCTTTGATGCAAGAAAGCAATCCAAATCTATGAATTCTATCTCTCCTGCTGGAGGGCAATAGATCTGTAGAAAATGGACTTTATACTCACAAGGTGAGGACACAGCTGACCCCCCACCAATTTTGATCCGCTTGCATATGGTGAAAATACATCAAAAATGAGTGAATACTTGTCTGAGCTTTTCGTTGAATATGGTCTTCTAATAGTATTTTTTAACACTTGAAAAATCAAACTTTTGATAATTCAGCTTAAAAACGATAGATAGATAGCAGATCACCAGGTGCACAGATGGCGCATTCGATAAATACGTGGCTCGTAATCTGAAGGTAGTGGGTTCGAATCTGGGTTGATGTGCATTTTTTTTTTTTTCATACGCAAGCGGATCAAAATCGGTGGGGGTCAGCTGTGTCCTCCCCTTGTCAGTTACAGTTATATTCTGAAGTTTTGACTTTCCTTAGAATGGCCATTTTCAAAGAAGTCTACTCTGACTCCAAGATGATAACTGATGAAGCCAATCTTAATTAAGAGCATGATTGACATGATTTCTATGAAGAAATTTCTATTATCTCTCAGGAACTATATTTTAAATAATGGTGTATTTTATGAAGTGAAAATAGATCATCTTCATATGAGTAATTTTGTTTACTCATACAGAGATGATTTATTTTCACTTCATTGATTTATTTATTGATTACTGAAATTGGAAGATAGTGTCAGGCATCATTTTAAAATGTAATTGTTTATTATTTGAGAATTTATAATAATTACAGTGAAACCCCGCTCGTGCGTTCCCGTATCGTACGACTTTCCGCTGCTCGTGCGTTCCCGTATCATACGACTTTCCCGCTTTAAACGTCTATTTTTGAAGTCCCAACATATTCTTATACATGCAATGTAAAACTTTCCCTTTTCCTACGTTTTAATTATATAACGTTTTTATTATGACGTCATCAGAGTTCTTTTTTTTATTATGACATTATCAGAGCTTCCTTCTTCGTGTGTTTCCCCGCTCGTTCGACTTTTCGGGCCGGTCCCCGAAAAGTTTCAAAATCGGGGCACTATAATATTCATATTTGAGAAAAAATTTGTAAATCTGGAAATAGTTAAGTGGGTTACCATTTTATTAATATTCTTAATAAAATGGATATCATCCCATAGAATTTATTCCATTTGAGTTTTGATTCAATAGCATTTATAGTAAAATTTGCATTTGATAAATATTTTAATATTTGTTAGAAATGTGGAACTTGAGGATGATATTGAATAGGCTTTAGGCCTAAACATGTTTGTGGCACAATTTGGATAAGGACAAGTAATGAGGCTTTTGATTACAACAACATAAAATTTGATTACAAAGACATGGTTTAGATAACCAATAACTTCCTTTATTAGAGAGAGATTTTGTACAAAGTCACAGGATTCCAACAAACAATGATTAGATATTTATTTGCCTTCTATACAAAAAAATAAATCCAATCTTTTATAAACAAGATGAACTTTCTTTTGTTTTATAACATCAAACTGTCAGAGGGTGACTGATTCTTCTTCTGTCTAGCTGAAGACTCCTGGTTATGGCTGACTGTCTCAAAGTTTTTTTACAATGCTTGGACATGTCAGACTGTCTCAAGGCTTTAATAATTCTTGCATACATCGAACTGCTGTGAGGCTTTGGAGTGACTCTTGGACATCTCTGGTCTGGTCTGTCTGGAGATTTTTGAGTAACTCCTCGATTTTTCCTAAAATACTCTTTTTCATCCCTGGATCACCTCTGTCCTTTAGATTTCATCTTTTTCAGAGAAAAACCAGAGTCGTTTTCTTCATTTATTGTTTGAAGAGAGATGATCATGTTTCCTTATTGTGCAGGATGGTGGATTTAGTTCATTGTAGGTATGATATATATTCTTGCATATCATTCGTTTCTCCTTCTTAGATGTTGTTCTCCTCTTCATATTCTTTTTTTCTCTTTATTTTAGTATCAATTTTTTATTTTGGAATCAGAAAATAAACATTCCACAATTATTCCAAATTTCGTATCCTCCACAATATCCCTTGCTTTCTAAAATGATCTACTCGTGTAGATTCATTTTATGTTTTTATTTTTTAAATTTACAATTACAATATATTATATTTAATTTTGATTTATCCTCTCTTATTATATTAAAAAACAGTTCTCTCTCAGATTCAAGTATAAATCGAATTAATTTGCATGAACTGACTTTTCATTGGCGACACAATTGTTGTAAGAAAGCTGACACAGATATATATATATATATATATTGTCTGTCCACAAAAGCTGCACCTAGCTAAGATGGATGAGTCCAAACGCGAAAGGGAGAGTCACAATCGGTATAATGACGTGTGGATTATTGAATTAATATTATATTAAGTTTTTTTAAATATACTATTTCCAATGTTGAAACTAATCATTTAGCATTCAACATTACAATAAACTTCCATTCAACTTTAATTAATCATTTAGCATTCGACATTACAATAAACTTCCATTCAACTTCAGTTTTCTTGCGGTTTGAAAACATCCAATGTATGCAAAGCTGTCATCCCTATTTTGTCACTGGACTCATTCAGATCGGAAGAGGAAGCTGTCCTCCCTATTTTGTCATTGGACTCGTTCAGTTAGTGCACGCAAACCTGTCATCCCTATTTTGTCACTGGACTCGTTCAGTTAGCACACGCTTACAATAAGCTTCCATTCAACTTCAGTTATCTTGCGTTTGAAAACATCCATGTGAGATTGTCATCTCTATTTTGTCAGTGGATTTCAGTTAGTGCACGCGTACTTGTCCTATTTTGTCATTGGACTTGTTCAGTTAGCGCATGCATACTTGCGTCGATGGTCGCAGCTAACCTGGACGGACAGTAATTTGATGATAATTTTTTCTTGCGTTTGAAAACATCCATGTGCGAAGCTGTCATCCCTATTTTGTGACTGAACTCATTCAGTTAGCGCATGTGTACTTGTGTCAATGGTCGAGGCTAAGCTGGACAGACAGTATATATACATGTTAATTGTATTTTATTATTCTACTTTATTATTATTATTATTTTGCTTTATATCACATTGATCTTCTTTCCTCTATATTGAATTTTAAATTTTATCTATTTATGTTCTATATCTATTCTTATTACATTTTTTGCTTCTTTTTTTTGTATTTATATTTTTCTGAATTTATTCTAATTGAAATAGAACTATAATTATATATTAATTCGTTGAGGGATATGGCTATGGATGGAAGTATTTTGGATTTACAGTTCATCCTTAATGGGGCCATTATTTCTTAAAACGTATCTATGCAAGGTTTGCAATTGAGCACCTGAAGTGATAGCTGTCTTGCCAACCTCATGTGTCAGATTTGTTTCAGGTCCTAAAGAAGAAAAATTAGTTTGTCTCAAGAATCAATTTCTGGATTATCTTTTATTTTTTAATAAAATTTTGGTTGCTTCTCCCTTTTTTCTGCTAATGACCTGTCATGTTATCTCTTGGCAGGAATCTTTAAGCTATTCCTTTACTTTCTTATCATCATCTATTTTCATTCTTTATTATTCCCAGGCCAAACCAATGAGTAGTGCCTTCTCTCTCTATTTCTAACAATTTCTGGCTCAGGACTTCTTTCAGAATCAGGATCAGGTTTGTTATTACATGATCTAACTTATCTTGTGTTTAGAATATTTAATTATGATAAAATTTAAAGAAGCACATTTCAATGAATATTAAAATATATTGAAAAACATCCATTGAGATTTCTTGACAGTTTGTTAATAATTATTGCATAAAATTCATGAAAATTAATATTTTTTTGATTAGTTTTGTGCATCATCTACCAATATTATTTTAAAAATAATATTTCAATCCTTATTTGGAAAGTTTGTTGCTGATCTTCACTCAACTTTGTGGGATGCATGCAATCTTTTTTGATTTATTTATAAATATGTTTGCAAAGTTGTAATTTTTTTGAGACTAGCAATAACCTAATAGAGTAACTCTGCAATATTTCCAGAGTCTGCCAGGTTAGGCTTTCTAAATTAACTAAAAAAATGAATTTTGAAATAATCTAACATTTAAAGATGATAAACAACTGGAACTTCACAAGTATTAACAAATTCACAAACAACATGTTAGAATAAAAATGACAAAATTTAGCATACATATAACTATAAATTGAATAATATCAAAAAGAGCTAAGCTATAAAAATAGTTTATTAAATCCACAGAAAGCACTTAAAAAGTGTCAATAGCTTTATTGGAATAATAAAGAACAAACAAGTTAGTAAAAGTAACTTGTTTAATTATCAAACAAAGATCAAAAAACAATAATAAATTTATTAATCAATAATCCAAATATTAAGAGAAATTTATAAATAACACAAAAAGCAGTATGTACGTATATAACTTTAATATACAATATTAAAAGTAATATATAATTATTAATTTTTTATATTTATACATAATACTAGAAAAGGCATCACTACTCAATACATGCAACTTAGTAAGAAAGTTTCTCAGCAACACAGACAGTTAATATACAACTAAAACATCTCAAGTAACTATGTCTTGACTCTTGTCTGACATAGCACTTTTGCTCCGGAGTTATTTCGTGCTCACATTGACATACCCCAATATAATAATAATATAGTCGGACGTCCATAAATCGAAATTGAAGGTGTCTTAGAAAAATTTCGATTTATAGAAACCTGAATTTTCTCTAATGTAGTATAGTAGTTAAGTGATATTTTATCCATATTGCCTTTTTTGCGGCTCCTGACTGCGATGATGGTGGCTCACAGTTTGTAAAACTCCAACTTAAATGATTTGAAAGAAGTTTTGGGAAACAATACACTTAAAGAGAATAATTAAAAAATAATACAAAATAATGATAAACAAATTATTATGTTTTCAGTTTTAATTAAATTTGCAAGGAGAAATCAACTTGGGAGGAATAAACAAGATCGACCAAAAATTGCTCCATGATTGATGGGTTGAACACCCTGATAAACTGTATACTTTATATGCTATAAAAATATTACAATATACAGTATATAAAGTTATTTCAGTACTTTTGGAGCCAAAATAACAGCAGTATCTGAGTTGCAAATAATTTACTAACAGAATTTGCCTACATAAGAATAATGATTGTAACTAGAGGACTGTCTGTATACACTGATCCCCTTTATAAAAATTTTTTCTTTACAGAATTTCTGTGTATACACAAGGGGATATATATGATGTCTGAATATTTATGCATATATTTATTGATATATCATCATTTATTATAATTCAATGCAGTGTTGTTGTGAGCTGAAGAAAATAATTATATGAAATAGAAAATAAGACAGTTTATCAGTCAATCATACATTGACTTGTATTAATGTCTACTGCATAGGCTAACACAAAGCTTCAAATTTCGTCTTGATTTAAGAATATTTGTCCTTTTGAAGATTATTAGGCACTATGAAGTATGTTTTAATACAAATTAATTAAAAATTAATTAAATACAAAAACAGCTTGAAGATTATCAAAAGAAAGATTTAACAAAAGAAAATAGTTTATTTATGAAAGTTATAAAACTGTTTCATAAACTACAAACAATTTAATTACAGGAATACCCCCAGAGTTACGTCACCTTTGGTTCCAGATGGGTGCCGTAAACTGAAAATGTCCGTAAATCGAAGCATTCCATTTTTTCACTTAACAACATATTTACATGCAATGTCAGTTATGTAATAATCATTTATTAGTTTCTTTATCCATAGCTGACATAAAGAAACAGTAAAAATTTACAGAAAGTGATATACTGAACTTATCCACACGTGCCGATTAATAATTCAAACATGGCGGCAAGAAATATCTAGACAATCCCTGGAGGTGAGTTGGCAATACTTTTTCTCCCAGAAAATTATGTAAATTTGCAATTAACCAATAACGGCTCAATACAACGATATTACATGATATTAATAATTTTTTGAAGTTTAGTTGTTTATTTTTTTTAACTATTTTGGCAAACCCGGCATAGTAATAAAACAGCCTGATGATCGACGAATCCTGAAAACATTTGATCGCATGACCGATGGCCATGCATACGATTCCTCACATAACATTCTTAATATTGAATGTGTCGGCCGGATTGGCCGCGTGGAAACATTTCAGCTTTCCACTCTGGAAGACCCAGATTCGAGTCTGGGGTCCCACCCCTTGAAATATTTATCATGGGGTCCACGCCCGGCCCTTCGATCCCCATCCTCCACAATGTGGCTGACCCCTCTGCAGGGGTGGGCAGCCTGTGGAAGGGCTTGTTTTGCCCCACCATTTAGTATTCTTACCGAGTAGAAAGTGGCATCATCTGTTAACAACAAAAAAAAAAATATTGAACTGTAATAGCAGATATGTTATTTGTATTTAATCACACCAAAAACAATAAACTGTTGATATATCAGCAAGATGGCCACAGTGGAAGTGTGCTGTGCTCTCTCTCTGAAGAATCCCGTGTCCGTAATTCCGAATCACGCGACGTAAATTTGGGGAATGGTGGAAATTCAGAATGTACGTAAGTCCAAAGCGCCGTAACTCGGGGTATTCCTGTATAATAAATTTCTTTTGGTTCTGTTCAAGATGCTTTTTCGAATGCTTTTTATTAAAAGAACTTTGTTTATATGTTTAAACTAATTTGAAAATATAGAATATCTGAATTTGCAATTATTTATATAAAATAAATGAATAATAATCATCTAATTTTGAAAGGACACACACACACACACACACACACACACACACCTACCTCAAATTTAATCACAATCATTAATGAAAAAATTATTTTTGATGTGATTATGCAATTTTAAACTAAATTTTTTTTAGTAAAATGATGTAATCTCTAAAAGTTTGATTTTCAACTTTCTTTAATAGAACAGGAAATTTTAGTCACAACATTGCAACAGAATTTGAAAGAGATTAGACAAGAAAAGAAAGAATTAGAAAAAAAATTAGAAAGTTTAGAAGAAACAATAGAAGATTTAAAAAATGCAAAAGAAATTCTTGAAAAGGTAAAAATAGTATAATTCATGTATGAATGTAATGTAAGTATAAATCAATAATAATATACTGTTCCTCAGTTAATGTGAATTTGCAGTGTAGGGATCTGACCTGTGTTATAAGACAATCATGCCATTACTGATGGCATCAGAATCTTTCTGAAAGGGGTAGGGAACAAGAAATACCCTTGATTTATCCAAATCCATGGTATAAATTAGTGATGGGCAAACTACGGCCCATGGGCCACATGCAGCCTGTCACAATTTGTGCAGCCCACGGTTTGTGCACAAGTGTAAGATTTTTTTAAAAATTTTACCACAAAAATGTTAAATTACATAAACAAGCAACATAATTATTTAATTAAATTTAGATTTTTTTATGCTAAAATGCCCCCCTTTAAAAAAATCTGGAGTGTGCCCCACTCGACTTTCCGATATATTTGAACATATAACCTATTGGGGCAATGGGTTTTGAACCAATGGTAGTGGTAGGGAGCGGCCGTAAAAATTCGTTGAAAACGGAACGTTGGTTTTTGCATTATCGCAGTATTTTCTTCTTCTATGAATACCTCATGTATTTTAATATTCAAAAACAACTTGCTTAATATTATAATAAAACAGTCCTTTACAGCCCTTTAGCAAGTATCAAATTTTATTCTGGCATAACGTTTTCGAACCTTAAGCGGTTCCTCTTCAGTGCCTCTCACTTACAAAATAGAACACTAACTGAACATTAGAAAGTCGAACATTATAAGAAATTTAAATTTCCGAACAAACATTTAGTATAGAACAAGTATATATGCATACATTATAACAGTCATTATTTTAAATATAATATCAAATAAACACAAAATTTCTAGCATATAAACATTTAAAAATCATATACATTTATAAGAATAATTAATAATTAGAAAATATTACAAATAATTGCAAGCAATACGATTTGTACAAAAAATTTAAGACAGACCAAGATACGTGCGGAAACGTCATTGTCCGTTGCTTTCCGTCAGCTTCTAGAGCTAGGATATTGTTTATAGTCTGTTGAATGCGCACCATTTCCATGCTTGCAGCAAAAGAATTGGGCCCGACTCGTTGATTATATCTCCTATGCGTAATCTTCTTTCTATTTCCATAGATTCGTATATAATAAGTCCTTTCGGCTCCGTGACAGCCTTTAATAAGCGAGCATTGCTCCAATTTATGGTAATATCATCTCCGTAAGCATTAATTGCAAGGGCAGTGGTCAATCTTCCTGCGGTAATGTCCCTTTTGTGTTCACACATTCTTTTATATAAATTTCGTGCTGTACTACCTATATAGTACCTGGTATTCCCTTGCTGGTTAAAATATACAGGGATTGAATAAACACCTGCTTTATTTATTGCAGGGACCTCATCTTTAGCATTCCTTAAGCTATCAAACATGGTGGGACCCCTCTTCCACGCTAATTTCCATCTGGCTTGTCTGAGATTTTTACTCCATATTTTATATAAACCTTTATCGTATCTAACGACTATATATGGTCGGCTATCCACCTCATGTTGCACATTAAGGCCATGAGCGTACAGATTTAAAGCATTATTATGTACTTTGGAGAGGATACCTTGCAATACTCTAAAGGAGTATCCATGTTTATATCCTTGTGCAAATATATAGTCTATTTCATCCCTCCTATCAGACCACTTCGTAATATGCATATATGCTCTATATAGCATGGACCTAAAGGCTGCATGTTTATACTGGATAGGGTCTGAAGACCAAGCCGGAATTATTACTGGGCAGTACGTAGGCTTGCGGTATATATTCGTGATATATTCTCCGTTCTCTGTAGAGACATAAATATCTAAAAAATGGAAGTCACTATCAGATGACTGCTCTAGCTTTAGGCTAATGACACGATAATTATAATAGTTATTGAAAGTCCAGTATATGTATCATTTGTATAAAGAATACCATACTATTGGAGTTTGTATAAACACCCAGACTCCACTTAGTTTTTGTTTTGATTTGCATTTTTTCTGACATTATGTTGTAGCATAATTAAGACAATATTTCACTTTGAATTGTATAATTACACATTTATGTCATTGGGGAATCATTGTTCATTTTGCATCAAAGGAGCTTGCATTACATAGTTCAGTTACCATTCCTAATATTTGTAGTTACTTCTAGTAACACAATACATAAACAAAATCAATTTACTTTGATATTCATAATCTTTTATCTTTTGTGCTCCAATGCCTAGCATATATCAGAAAAGCATATGATGTGCTTGCACTCAATTCCTGGTATTACAAAAAACAAAACTCAGGAATCTGAAATTTTTTCTTCTTTTATTTTTATCAAAAAGAAGTGCTTAAAATATCTTTTTTTTTTTCTACTAATAATTACAAAATTGCTTTAAACTAGTTATTTTTTATTAAATTTTTAATTAACTCTTTCATTCTGAACTTAATCTGAAGCACTTTATAAAACTGTTAAGTTTAGACTATCTGTTTTCATGATTTTCACCTCTTAACCAATACTATTGATTGTATAGTATATTTAGCCCCTCCCTAATTAAATGTTACTTTGTTTGGATAGTTATCTTGAACTGTTAGTTTATAATTCAGGAAAGTTTGATTCCTAGTAAAATAATGTTTTTATTTTTTATTACACTTATCATTTATTAAATTACTAGTTTTATTTCAAAACTTAATGTTTTAATTAATAGCAGGAGCAAAACAACCAATATCATTATTGACAACTGAAACTAAGTTTGATGCATTAGATTACTGGTGGGAGATAATCATTTAATGATTATAATAATATTCATTTTGTCAGCTGTTTGTTTGTTTACATAAGTTTATCATTAAATTTTTTTGTTTTATTTAAAATATCAGTAATTTTAGAATTATTTGTAATCTAAACAACTAATTTATGTGCTAGGGATGCAAAATCAGTGACTACAAGCATCCTTTGAAGGTCAACAATTTGATCTCAAGCAAGGGGTTATTTCATTTAATAAATTAGAAATGAAGCTTCAAAAACTATCTTCTCTGTTCCAAAATGCTAACTTAATTCTAATTTTGAAGAAATCATTGAATTAAAATGAATAAAGACAAAACTCTATCCACTAGTTTTAAAAGGATTTGATATGGAATGTCAACCAAAACAACTGTAAAATGTCTTTAATTTAGCAAAAGTTAGTACTAAATCTAGTTGAGAGAGATGACAATAATATGTATGCATATAAATTACAGAATTATTATAAAAAAAATATTTCAATGGACATCCTTTGTTTAAAAAAACTAATTCTTCTTATGCTTAAAATAACATTACTGGCACATTTTGATTTGGCTTAGCTTTAAAAAAAATAAGAAGAAAAATGACTAATAAACAATTATTTCAATAATCTGTATAGTAAGATATTATAGTTTAATCACTAAGAGATGGAAATATCTTGTTTGTTTGTTTATTTATACTGCACAGTGAATGAAAATATCAGATTACAAAATTAATCTTCATTAGTTGCAAAAATTCTTTACAACTATCAAATTATTATTGTTATTTGAAAGAATATATGGTCAAGAATTCAAATATATAAAAATATTCATCCGATGAAAAAAAAAATAATTATTATTTGAAAAAATAATCAAAAATGATTTATCTAAATTAGATTTAATAATGACAATTCATACTTTTTTCTTTTTTAATTATCATAATTAATCCAAAACTAAAAACAATACAATAGCACATTATATTGCCCACAAAATCCCAATTTTTCATAATGATAAAGTAAAAAAATATATATAATATAAAATTAGATAACTGTATTTTTTTATAAAAACAAAAAAGTTATGTTAAACTGTAAAATAATTCTTTGAATTAATTAAGGAGCACAAAGAGTTAATGAAACTGATAAAATCACATTCATGACATTTTCTTATAGCTGTTAAAGTAACAGATACAACATGCAATGTCATAATGAAAAGTTTACAGAAAAACAGTTACATTAAATTAAACTATTTAAATAAAACACACAGCACTTCTTGCAGTAAAGTATCAAACTAAATTTATTAGCTTAAATACTTTACTGATACTTTTGATACTTTACTGCAAGAAGTGCTGTGTTTTTTATTTAAATAGTTTTAGTTAAAGCAGTCTAATAGTAGTGTTAATTAAATTAAACACACTGTCTATATTTTTTTTAATCTAAAACATACTATTTTCTTATTTAATCTATATAATTTACAGTATTAAGTTTTTCTTGACTTGGTTTTATCTCATCAATATAGTGACTAGCAAAAGAATGTGCATTGTTATTCTTTATACAATGGAATATACTCTTATTTAGATGCAACACACAGTGCATTTGTTCAGTTATCATTCCTAGTAGGAACCAGCGTTGCAGAGATCGGAGTCGGGAGTCGGAGGTTTTTGGGTGGAGTCGGAGTCGGATTTTAAAACTGCCCGGAATCGGGAGTCAGTGTCGGATTTTTAAACTGCCCAGAGTCAGGAGTCGGAGTCGGAAAAAACAAATGACTCCCGACTCGAGTCCCTATTTACCTAGAGCTAGAGATATATATATCATTTCTAACTATTTAAGGCTAATGATAGTAAATTATGAATAATATTAATTATCTAAATTTATGAAAAGGCCCCTATAGTGTTTTTAGTTAATTTATGAGTCTCAACTCTAAGTGATAAATTTTTGCCTTTTGGAGCCATATTTAGTCTATTTTATGGAAAGTGTTGTGGTCTAAGCCAAACTGAAACTTAGGCATAGGATTCTGATTAATGATT
>AYEL01065535.1:0-60004 GCA_000484575.1 Olivierus martensii
ATAACAATTAGCAACTTTAATACACTGAAAAGAGAAATGCATGTCCTTTAAAATTTTACATGATTTATTTTATTGCTATTGAAATTTGAATAATAATAAAATTTTTCTCCTTGGAAGCATTTAGTTATGCCAAAATTACTTTAAATATAATTTCTAAATAACTATCCCATGTAATTTTGGCATAACTAAATGCTTCCAAGGAGAAAAATTTTATTATTATTCAAATTTCAACAGCAATAAAACAAATCCTTATTAAATCAGATTTTTATCATGTAAAATTTTAAAGGACATGCATTTCTCTTTTCAGTGTATTAAAGTTGCTAATTGTTATCTCAGTTGTTGATATTGTAAATTGTAACAACCTATACACAGCCCAAATTTTGGATAATATCTCTTAAAAATTGTAAGAAAGTATGGGCCAAAGTGCTATAAAATTAATATAAAGTAGCCAGAAGACTCACTTGCAATAATAAAATATTAAAGTTAACTATGCAGGAGTTGGAGTCAGATCTTACAAATTTTAGGGAGTCGGAGTCGGATTTTTTTTAAAAGTGGAGTCGGAGTCGGATTTTTTTTTAAAGGTGGAGTCGGGAGTCGGAGTCGGATTTTTTTTAAAAGGTGGAGTCGGAGTCGGATTTTTTACTATCCGACTCTGCAACGCTGGTAGGAACTAGATATACTGTACATATTACAGATACCACTCACATATTTTCTATTTGATGAAAATAGTAGTGCCAGTTACTTATCTTCTATATTTCAAGCATTTATTATGGATATATTTTGATTTGTGTCATTTTAGTATGCATCAACTTTTGAAGAATGTATGCATCTCTGATGCAAAGTAGAGTCTGGATATATACAATTAGCACTGGGCATATTTAGTATTCAAGCTTTTTCCAAATAATAATAGAAAGAAAAACTTCCTATATTTTAATTTTCAATAACTTAACAAATTAATGTGAAAAATATTAATAATACAAAATAGAATTTATCATCTAAACCTATAATAAACTTATATTTTAATAGATTTATATAAGATTAATTAAATGAATGCTATTTATCTATATCATGTAAGATTCTAAAATAATTTCTTAACTGGCATTATCTGAAGTAAAAAAATTTATAACTAATTAATATAATTATATACTATTTAACATAAATGGTGATATAAGCTATTTTAAAACTTTTTAATAAAAATTTACCTCCATAGTCTGAGAGTGGTTCATTCCTTTAATAGCATTAATAGCACACTGTCGAGAAGCATAAGTCACAAATGCACAGCCTTTAAATATTAATAATAATTTCATCATCATAATTAGCTTTATTGAAGATTCAATTTAAATTAATACTCACCTTTGCTTTGCCCATTAACATCACGTAATACTGTACATTCTTCTATAGTTCCAAATGGTGAGAACATTATACGGACATCATTTTCATTACATTTTTTAGACAACATGCCAACAAATAATTTTCTTTCTGGATTAAGAAAATAATCAATTAAAGCATTCAAAAAAATTAGACTTTTTCACATTGCTGAAATCAGATTATATTTATATTTATCATTTAGGAATTGATGTTAAATACAAGGATGGTTTAATAAGTAAAGTTACTACCTCTCATTGCATAAATTTATTTAACTTGTTCATATACTTATAAACAATAGTATGACCACTGTGCAGATTTTTTCTTCACATATTTCCATACTTGTTTAAATATTTGTTTCAACAATACACTAAGCATCTACACTAGCATTGAAAAAGTCAGTGTTATGTGCACAAAGTCATGACATGATAGCTTGCTGAACTTCGATACAAAACTATTATACAGCATGTTCAGTATGTGAGGAAGTTAACTTGGACCTGTCCTATTTTTATTTTATTATGCACTCTATTAATAGTCGGCATAAAACAGAACGGATATCCACAACTTTATATTTGAATGGGTCGTTCGACCACTTAGAGATGAATGCCGGCGTGTAGGTAAGTTTTCTTAAAACCGAGGTGTGGAAGTTCTTATTCGATATAGTGATATTAACATCCAAGAAGTGTACATTATTAGCAGAGTGCTGCTCTAAACTAATGCGCAATCCAAGAGGCTGATTATTGAACAAATCAAGAATAAAATCTACATTAGATGAGCCATTATAAATAAAAAATAAATCATCCACATACCTGCTAAAGAATCTAACAATATTATGTAATGCAGAGGAGACTTCTTGTTCGCAATAACCCTAAACTTGTTTTACGTAGTTAGTGTTTTTTTTTTTCTTTTGGTCGAATCCTTATATTTATTTGTTGATGGTATAATGGTAACGGACTCCTCTAGTTTGCCTATATAAGTTGCAGCTATCCGTATTGCGTTTACATCCTGCCAAAGTGAGCTGAAAATTTTACTATTTTACTTGTGTGTCGAAAAACTTCCACTCATACTACAAGAGAATACTTAACTGGTTAATTCAGCAATGACTGTTGGTTGACAATTCAACATTATTGTTAAACCTAACATTGCTTTTGATTCAACCACTTCAAGCTTTGTCAGAATCAGATGCTTCCATATAAGTGATTTACATGATAGCTTGCACTCAAGCTCATCTACATAAAGCTATCAGTCAATTTCTATTTTTCTACTCATAGAATAAGATTAACAACCAATTAATTCATCTTTACAAATATAAAATTTAACATTTAAATATAACGGTTACAATTCCATTGAAAAAAGAGAATTTGTTAACTCTTTTACAAGATTCCATTTCCACAGTGATGTTAGGTAAATTGGATACCAACATGATATGCATTCTCAAAAGTGAAACCATTTCATTTCTTATTGCCATTTTTGAAAGATTGAGTCAGGAATATAAGTATTTTTACCCTTAACTAAATAAAATATTCAATAAGTCAATATAATAGAATATAAATAGAAATAAAGAAAAGGTCTAAGTTTGATTCTTCACATGTTTACTGCTTACTTTTTTCTGATTCAGCCAAAGATTAGTTTCAATTAGTTCTAAAGCATTTCTACTGTTTTATTATAAAAAACAAATATTCATTAGTTTATCATCATACAATTTTAAAATATTGTTCGATAATTTTAATTAAACTGTGTGCAATATTTTCAAATTGTAATACAACTATAGCATGTAAAATAAAAATTGCTTCATTATTTATTACACTGTTTTTCTTAAAATTACCATTATGCATTTATACAATAATATAAATATTTGCTTGAATATATTTTAACATAAAACATAAAAAAATCAAAGCCAAAATCTACAGTAAATAAAAAAAATCAAACAAAATTTTATTAGATCAAGTTGCAATTGATGGCATTGCAAATCTATTCTTGAACAAGGGAGATGATGATCAATATGGAGAGATACATATTTGAAATTCTTGTCATTTAGAAAATGGTACAGCATTTTTCAGATATTCAGTTTGCATATGCATATATGGAACATAAGATATACACTTAAAAGCAGCTGAGATGAACCATAGGAGGCTAAAAGCATTGATGCATGTATTACAAGTATTCAATATTTATTTACTAATAATAAATTGTTGTTTTACTGCTTAAAGTGCTTTTTGGATTACTTCAGTTTGTTAATTTATAGACTGTTAATAAACTGTAAAAGATTCACTTCCTCATGAGTCTGCTTCCTTAAATATGTTCAGATTATTGTAGTAATAAGTTGTCATGTGATAGAAAAGATTTTAATTTAGAAAACAAAAAATGAAACATTGTTATATTCTTAGAAGGTTCAAATAAAATCACATAGACATATACATAAACATTACACTTAGGCCTACCACACATTGAGACGCAGGCGACATAGGTGATGCAGTGCAGCACAGTATAGAATTTTGTGTTCAATCGGTTTACATAGATATGCGCGAATTGACATTCAGAGCTGGGCAGGGCAGGAATGTGCCTGTCCAACACATTGTGGGTGACACAGTTTCCTGTGCATGTGTCAGATAGTTTGGAGTGTTTCACATGCAAGAACATGGCAGAAGAAAGCATTATTGAAGCTGTTTGTAACCACACAGTGATATATGATATAAGTAAGATTATATGCATTCAAAAGTGAAAGATGAAATTTGGAATGGGATTGTGAAAGAATTGAATTTAAAAGACAGTATGTATTTTTGTCATTTGTTTATCTATATTGTACAATATAATATGGTGTTAAAACACTTAAATTAAATTGTTTCTTTACACATTTTATGATTTATTTGTTTATCTGACATGTATCTGGTTCTGTGACATGATTTAATTAAACAAATAAAGTTGTAAAAATGTAAGCGATGTGGAAAGGCCTGTAATTTATAAATAAGAAAGTCTTAATACTAAGTATTTGTAATTCTGCTTCAGAATCCGATTCTGAACTTAAATCAATACGTTCTTCCATATTTCTAGAACGAACTCAGCCACAACAACTATGTGGCAATGTGCGTGTAGAGCTGTTTCGAACTGTGTCACGTCTAGGTCAGGTCCCAGCAAACAATCCTGTCTTGTGCTGAGTGCCTGTATCTCAATATGCACCTTAGCTTACTATTGACTGACATAATAATATACAGACATTATATTTATTATTGACTGATTTGATCATGGCATGTGAGAACATCAAACCCAATTAAAAGATTAACATTATCAATGCACTTTGAACTTACTGAAATAAATAAATGCCATCTGAGAAGTTTAATTGTAATTTTTTATTTTGTGTGTTGTAAAATAATTTTATTTTGCAAGATTTATAGACTAAATATACTGTATAGTGTGTAATTTATTATATTTTATATTTAGAGATTAAAACAACTTGCTAAAAGGAAAATTAATATTCCTACATTCCATATTGAAGATGGATCAATTTTTCCCCTTAGTGCAGCACGATGGCATGGTTTGTTACTTCTTTGTATCATGTAATTCATTAAGTTTAATATAATTGTGCATTTATAAAATATGATTTTTGTTTTTATTTATAGATAAAAGCCTTCCAAACATTGAAAGTGTGCCAAAGGTGAGATGTTTATGATTTTTATTAATTCTAACAATAGATATTTTATATAATAATTAAAGCTGTAAAAATTTTAATTCAAATTTTTTTGTAAGTAATTTTTAAAAAAGTTCATTTTTGCAAGATTTAACTTTATATTATATATAAAATTTTAATGAAATGTAATCGTTCATTCATAAAAATAAAAATATCACTCATTTTTTTTGAAATATTAAATCTAAATCTGAATTATAATTAATAATATGACTTGGATTTAGATTTAATTTATTAAGTAAAAGTTGTTTTTTTCAAAAAATTTATATAATAATAATAATTGAATAAATCATTATTAATTGTACTACTAACATTGTATATTTAAAGCACTGAGCAATGTTTTGTTCATTGCTCAATGCACTCATTATTTCTGCATTTATAGCATCTATAATAGATAGTTCTTGACTTTTAACAGAGTTCAATTTGAACCCTTCTGTTATAATCAGAAATGCTCAAAATTCATAAATTTCCCAGTACTAATCTATCTATATTATAATTAGTCAAACGTGGCTGGCTGGAGTCCCTTTTTCAGTGAACCACTGTACCGATTTCTATAAATAGGTATCGTTAGAAAGGTCTAATTTTCGGATGTCTGTACCAATTTTTATAAATAGGGTATGGTTAGAAAAGTCTAATTTTCGGATGTCTGCAACAACAGATCTTATTTTTATTTGGCCATTTTTTAGGGCCCTAGGGGCCGAATTTTTATTTTATGTCAATAAATAAATATTAAATATTACTGTTTTTATTTTCTTGTCCAGTTTTATTTTAAATTTTGAAGGGCCTCAAAAATATTAGTTGTATGGGCCTTGAATTCTCTCTGAAAAGCACTGCACATTAAATATATAAGATAATCTCTTATAGTTCACTAGTGCTACTATACATGCACTTAATTTTGTTAAGCAACAAATAAAATACAAAATTATAGAATAATATTTTAGAGAGATCAATCCTATTCAATAGGTTAAGGAATGACAAATTTTGATATTCAAGAAAATTGAATATCAAAATTGCAAAATTGAAAATTGCATATAGGATCTCAGTACAAAACACATAGGTATGATGATGATATGGGAATGACTCAAATGTTAATGATAAGAATTCATGTTCATCAATTAGATATCTAATTAATGTTCAGAGAAACTATCATCCTAAGCAAAAGAATCAAGTATATTAATAGTATGATTAACTGAAAAAAAGTATTTATTTATAGGAAGACAATATGAATAATATAAATGAAAGTTATCATAGGTACAAAAATATGTAAAAAGAAGAAAAATTTAATAATTAATACATACTATAGAACCCTTCCATTGGCAGTGTTAAAAGAGTTTCTTTAGTGTGTATATCAGCGGTGGTCAACCTTTTTGAAAGTAAGTGCGCAATGAAAAATTTTTACAACACGGTGGGTGCATGACCTTTTTTTTAGATGGGTTGCAAATAGAATAGCGATATTAACATTACAATAATATAATAAAATCATTGTAGTTCATGGTACATAAATGGTAAATAATAAGTAACAAAAATAACAATTTCACATATATAAAATATATAAACATATAAAAAAGCTATCATCTTTAAGAGAAGGTTGACACTATGTCTTCACACAATTTTTCAAAATCAGGACTGTAATTTGATACTTATTTTTATTTTTTCAAAATCCTACTTACAGTCTGTAACAGTACGGCTATACAGAATTAAATAAATTTAATACAACAAATAAAGAAAATTTAGAATTAGAAATTAAATGGAGAATTATTTAAAAATATTTTAATAAATTGCATTGAAGAAAGCGTGGCTTCACTTAGATAAGTCAATCCAAAAAAATATTTTAGCTTCAGTGCACAATTTTTTAATATTGGATATTTAACTAGGAGTAATTCTATACCTGCTGGAGTTTACATTGTCTATACACAAACACAAGCCTTTAAAGTAGGTAGATGGGTGATAAACACAAAACAAAATTATAACGTTTTCGGTCAGTTTATTGACCCTTTTCAGTAAATCTACATACATTTAAAATATAACAATTCTTAATTGAAGACCTTAATTGAAGGTCTTCAATTAAGTCAATTAAGGTCTTCAATTAAGAATTGTTATATTTTAAATGTATGTAGATTTACTGAAAAGGGTCAATAAACTGACCGAAAACGTTATAATTTTGTTTTGTGTTTATCACCCATCTACCTACTTTAAAGGCTTGTGTTTGTGTATAGACAATGTAAACTCCAGCAGGTATAGAATTACTCCTCTTATCAACCGTCTACCTGCTTTAAAGGCTTGTGTTTGTGTATAGACAATTGGATATTTATATGAATCAACAAATTTCCAAAATGTCTTGTCCATATTCATAGTCTTCAAAGCGACTTCATTTTGTAATTCTTTTTTTATAATTGGAAAAAGTATCTCAAAGAGAGAATTGGCACCAGCAAGTAAAATATTTTTAAATAATTCTCCATTTAATTTCTAATTCTAAATTTTCTTTATTATGAATATATTATATAATATAAATTTATTAATAAATTTGGATATTTATATGAATCAACAAATTTCCAAAATGTCTTGTCCATATTCATAGCTATCAAAGCGACATCATTTTGTAATTCTTCTTTATAATTGGAAAAAGTATAAAAAAGAGAATTGGCACCAGCAAGTAAAGCATTTTAAAATAATTCTCCATTTAATTTCTAATTATAAATATTCTATATTTGTTGTATTAAATTTATTTAATTCTGCACTTAAAGTAGTATGTCAAGGTTATTCATGGGATTTTGAAAAAAGTAAAATAAAATCAGTTTCAAATCGTCATTTGACTAAATCTTTCATTAAAATCATTACTTAATTTAGTTAGATAATTAACATATATTCGGGAATCTAACTGACTTTTAGAAATATTTTTGACATTTGAGGAAAATGTGCCAAGGATTTTTTTGAAAATATGAACTGCAAAGGGTTAATTTACCTTTAAATGTTTTAATAGCACTTACCAAATTTTTATTTTCACCATGAAGTTCAAGATTTAGCTGATTTTATTTCTGAGAAATGTCAGCTAAAAAAGCTAAATCACCTAGCCAGTTAGGATTTCAAGAGACTATAAATTTCCCCTTTTTGTTCAAGAAATGCTTTTATTTCAACAATGTACTATAACTTTCCCCTTTTCGTTCAAGAAATGCTTTTATTTCAACAATCAAATTAAGAAAACGTTCTAATACTTTGCACTTGCTAAGCCACCAACTTTTGTATAAGTTAAAAACATGGCCATTTACTTGATCCTGTTTCAGACATGTTAAGTAGAATTTTTTTTTGTCATTATAAATAAGTATTTTTATCCAAAAATAACTTTAATGAATTTGTGAATTATTGCAAACAACCATTCAATACAATATACACACAATTCAGTTGATAATATACCACTACGTCGTTGTTGTATATACACATTTCAGCACGAATGCGAATGATGCAAACCGAGTCCGCACGAGCCTTTCCCGCACAGCCTCAAAGCATAGCAACTGCTTTTGGTAGATTAAAGGTCTTTGTGCTAAGTCTGGACATGTTAAAAACATTAAGACTACATTTTTTAGTTATTTATTTATTTTTTATAATTTTGTAAATTACAATTCTCCAGTTGTAGACAGAAACACTATTTTAGTAGATTTGCAATAAACTCAAACTAATAAAAAGATGGAAATAAAATTATTATTACTTATTTTGAAATTTTTTTCATATGATTAAGAAAAGTTAAAAAATGATATTTTTAAATTAATTTTTTGGAAATCTTGCGGGTGCATAAAAGACCAATTGCAGGTGCACTTGCTCCCGCGGGCGTAGGGTTGGCCACCACTGATGTACACTAATATTTGGCAATACTAGCATGATGCGAATCAGTTATCTATCATCATGCATCTGATAAATATGCATCTGCTTTAGAGTGTACCGTTACTGTATCTGATGATATTCATTTACAGTGTCGATTTTATTTAATACATGGTACCTTGGATATACGTCCTTAATCCATTCCAGATCCTTGGACTTATACCAAACAGGATGTATATCAAACAAATTTTTCTCTTAGGAAATAAAGGGAAAATGATTAATCCGCATATCTTAACTTTATAAATAAAAACTAACTTGCTTTTTCTCAAACATCAAAACTTAAAACTGTTCAAAAATCAGCTCTATATGCAAGTTATTTCACAGATTTATTCACTGCATAACGTTTTCGGACTATTTTCAGTCTCTCTTTAGTGCTATAGTCTATCTGCTACATTCTTTTTACAGAACAGAACATTGCTTTAAATTTGATTCTTATACGTTATCTTTCTGTCGTTCTTTAGAACTTTCACAAAAATGAGAACTTTAAATTTTTAATCATACATTCTTAAATTTTAAAAACATAGAAGTCAAAATAAAAATAAAATAAAAAGAATAATAAGTTACATAGAACAATCCACTATACGTATTAAGACATCTTACTAACTTAACACATTAAAATATTATAATTATACATCGCATACACCACAATTCAATAAAGTCACTTACAGACTAACATATATAGAACCTGTTGTCTTATTATCTTATTGTCCTCCTGTATTTGTAGGTATTATCCAACACCTACAAATACAGTATATATAGTTCCTGTCCATCTATAGTACATCCTAAGCCAAGTTTCGTTTTCACCGGGTACATTCCACGCACCACTTCCACGACATCGGTAACATTATTGGGCAATTGGTATTAATAAGAGTCTGTTCTTTCCTCCTTTTCTCAATTTCTATGCTCTCCATTATAGGTAGCTCCTTCTGGCCTCGTACTGTCCTCACTAGCCTCGTCCCATTGTATATCTACATCATTCTCATACGCCTTCATATCAAGGGCCGTGTTAAACTTCCCTAGCCTGATATCTTCTTTATATTCTTTGATTCTTATACTCAATCCTCTGTTGGTACTGCCTATATAATACTGCATTTCTTCTTCATCTTTATTATAAATAGGTATTTCATATATCCCTGCTTTCTTAGATTTTTCTACTGGATCTTTATCATTTCGGAGTTTACTAAACAAGTTTTGTCCTCTCTTATTCACCATATTTTTACTTCCTTGTCTTACTGCTCTCTTTAGGACTTTGTCAGTGTTTGGTAGTACATAACTTGGGAGAAGTGCCTCCTTTCTTCATTTTGGGCAACTGCCTTTATAGCACACCTGTTCATTAGTTTTTTTGTAACCCTTTCCACAACCCCTTTCATTATCTTTCTACTGTACCCGTGTTTAATAGCTATTTCTCGAATGTAATCTAACTCCTTCTCTCTATCTTTCCATTTTGTCACATGTGTGAAAGCTCTAGATACCATCGTCCTCAATGCTGCCATTTTATAATGCATAGGGTCACGTGACCATATAGGTATAATTACAGGTGTATAAGAAGGCTTTCTATATATATTCGTGACATATTCCCCATTATCTGTTTCTACATTAACATCTAGAAAGTGAAAAGAGCTTTCATTAGCCTGTTCTACTCTCAGACTTAACCTAAAGCTTGGTCCGTCATGGCTTCCACATATCTAGCAGTAGACTGTTGTCCTTTCCATACGATGCATACATCGTCTACATATCTAAGATATAATCTAAACTCATTCCTAAAGGCTGGTATTACTTCCCTTTCCTTGTGCCTTACAACTAACTCGGCCATTATTCCAGCTAGGGGTCCCCCTATTGGCACTCCCTTCCTCTGCCTATAGAAACACCTTCGGAATTTAAAATACGAGTTATACACAACTAAGTGCGTAATTTCCCTTAGAATACTAGCTATTTCTGTAGCATTTAGTACCCTCTCTAACATATAACGGTAAAGCATAAGGGCAGCAGGTGCCTGCTCGACAGATGGATATAGGGCATCGAAATCTATAACTACATAACTTTCATCTGAGAGAGGGCCCACTTCTAGTAATTTATCTAAAAACTCCAATGACGATGTTACAGTATACGGATATTCTTTAAGACCTTGTATCGCCCATGCTGCTTTTGCCTTCTCCAACTGGTATAATGGGGAGGACGTTTTATCTACCATAGGCCTTATTTGTATGGGGGTTTTATGGGCTTTTACATATCAGAATAATCTAGGGGCATATACATTCCTATTTCCTACAACTCTCCAAATAGACTGGAAACTCTTAGACCTTATAATTTTATCAACCTTAGCCTGTAACTTATCAGTGGGGTCCCGTTGTAAGAGCTCCGAATCAGACTGCTGTATAAACGTAGCCAGAAGTCTTGTATATTCTTCATGCTTAATCATCACCAGTTTTTTAGACTTATCGTCCCTGGTACATATAACTGAGGAATTTTTCATCCATTCTTTCTTATATTTTATTTGTGCCTCATATTTTTTACTCGCCTTCACAATTTTATGATTCCTATTATTATTAATAATCAGCTTCCATCTTATCTTTTCTTTATAAAGCTCTTCATATTTATCAAGCAAGTACTCTATTTGGGGGCCATATCTGTTAGTATTGGCACCTCCTGAGGGACTGCCATCGGTCCTTTGAGTAGGAGTTTTTGTACTGGGTCTGGGGGTACTATATCTCCCACTATAACAGCTACATCATTTAATGTAAGTTTTTTTGCTCTTTTTCTCTTACGTTGTTTATATAGAATCCATTTAAACTTTTTTATGTACCTTTTCCTTTGTTCACATTTTATTGCACTCGTAATCATAGCATAGTACTTTAGGTCCTGTTCAATTCTGGCTCCGTATTTGATAAACATACTTCTTTTATACATATATAATTTCTTTCTATTACTATACATCTCCCTCTTCGCATCTGTATAAGCATAGTTTAAACATCTGGTCCTGACCTGACTCTCTATTTTCCTAGATTTTATCGGTAACTTAACCCGATAAATGGACATAGGAAGCACGTTTAAGAATGTATGTTTAAAAATTTAAAGTTCTCATTTTTGTGAGAGTTCTAAAGAACGACAGAAAGATAACGTATAAGAATCAAATTTAAAGTAATGTTCTGTTCTGTAAAAAGAATGTAGCAGATAGACTGTAGCACTGAAGAGGGACTAAAAATATAGTCCGAAAATGTTATGCAGTGAATAAATCTGTGAAATAACTTGCATATAGAGCTGATTTTTGAACAGTTTTAAGTTTTGATTAATCCCTTCCCATGAAAAAAAATCCTATTGTTATTGGCATATTATACATTGATGGGATTTAAAATAATATTTACACTGATTAATACTAAAATACATAAATACAAAAGCAGTTACAATATATGAAATAAATGAAAATTTAACCTCACTATCTTGCTGAGAAGACCTACTAGGATGGTGGTGAGAAGGGAGGAGAAGGAGATGTTATTGTTTGGAAGGAGAGTCTGCTTCCAATAAAACTTCAGAAATCCGAAATTCTAGTGTTTTTCTTTTTCTATTTTCTGTTTCTTTTCTTTACTTGGGCTTTGTTGAGGCTCATCAGGTTTGACTTTTACTAAAAATCTGTCCAAAGAACTTTGCTTCTTCCTTCTCCTCAGGATGTTTCAAAATTTGACTTGCTATTATGACTTGTTATAATTTTTATATAAGGAATGTGTTTTTTGAGAGAACACACAACAGACTTATACAAGTTCTAGCATGCGAGTCAGTCGTATTCCAAACAAAATTTTTCGCATCCAAACAGTATGTATACCAAGTTGGACTTATTCCAAAGTGGACGTATACCAAGGTACCACTGTATTTTTAAATCTTTGCAAGATGTCAAGAAATGATTTTACACTTTCAAGTAAAATTGCTTGGCTGGATAAAATTAAAAAAGCACTATTTAAAATAAAGCTATCGTAGACTCGCTGATATAACTGGTGTACCAAAATCAAAAGGCCGTTGTACACTTGCTGATATAACTGGTGTACCAAAATCAAAAGACAGACTACACCTGATACATTTTTGTAGAATTAAAATTTGAAATTGTAAAATTTATCATGTATGTATTATTTTTTCCTTCACTATTTATAGTACAAATATTATCTGTATTTTGGTTTAATAAAGCGTTAAGATAGGTACTAATTATAATTTTTTACCTACTTATTTATTTACTTATGTATTACATATTTTATTTTAGAATTTATTATTAGTTTGTTTAATTGGGGCAGCTGCTTAATTGGGCCAAAATGGATTAGTCCCAATATGCCCTAATTAAGCGGAATCGACTGTATATTGAAGCACGTTATATGGATGTGAAACAATGCTTTCTGCTTTTATATGAGTCATTACTGATAAAATTTCACGAAATAAATCCTGTCCATCAGTATCAGATTTTTTTCTTTGCACATCAGTTAATTTCAGATAAAGATCTTTGCATGATTCTAATATTTGCTGTCCCGTAAAATATTAATTCAGTTAGTTATTTCATAAATTGACGTTAGAATTGATTTTTATTTTTTAATTTATCTTTTTCAAATTAATAGAATTTTCAAATTTACATATAAAAGAAAAATAAATTTCCTTTAATTTTATTTTATATCTTGTTTTATGTTTTCGACATTCAGTTTGGTGCCCATGTGCGATGCACCCCTTGCACCTATGGCAGGCCCGGCACTGAATATGGTAATTATATAGATAATTTTTAAAATCTGATATTCTAACGGAAATAATGTAAAGATTGTGTGTGACATAATTTGATGATTGATTAAAACACATTTATTTCTATGTTTAATGTTACAATAAGAAGAAATATTGTAAGAATAACAAATAACTGTATACAAAATGAATAGGGTAATATAAAATTTGGATTTTTAATTTAATTCTAATTTTGATCAGAATCATCCACAATAAAAAAACAAATCTAGAATACAGAATCATGAGTCTACCTTTTCTTTAATAAAATCATATAAAGAACAAGCACTATTAGCAAGAAACAGTTTTTTATTTACATAAAATGTTTTTGGTCTCTAAAAACATTCAGAGATCCAAAAAAATTCGAAATGGAGACTGAAAACATTTATATATATGAAAAACTGTTCTCTCTTAATAGAAACAATTCTTTGTATGAATCTAGAATATTTATAAATTTTTCAGATATATTTATGATACATCATCAATATTTAATATAGTATTTTGTATATTTCATATATTTTTATAGCCAATTATGTCAAAAATAACTTGATTTGTTTTTTAGATAATGGCAATTTTGCTCATTATAAGTAAGAAATTTTTCAGCAAGCAAACTTGGAATTTATGTTTGCTTATTATAGCTGTTATTTCATTATTTCTGTGCTTGTTATGACTAATTTTTACTGTAATAGTTTAAATTAAACAAGCACACTAGTAAATATGAAAAAGAACCAAATTTAATCCAAAAACATTTTATTTTGTAACCATATAGGCTTTTTCTAATCTGTCATCAGTCATTCTGAAAATAATTATCTAATTTTTTTTTATAATAAAGTAGAATAAATAATTGTATAAAATGATTGATTGAATATTTTAAAATGAAATTGTTTACTATAAATAGTTTTATAAGATATCAGTCTTGTTAATCTGAATTAAGCATAACACTTCAAAATAATAGCACTCAACAGCAATTGAAAATAATAATTTAATGAAACATTTTTGGTTGATAAACAACCATCTTCAGCATCAAGAATAGAATTAAATGGAATACAAACTTTTAAAAATTTAATATCAAGATTATAAATTTCAATTATTAAACAAAATTATTAGTACATTTCAAATGTAATACTATATAACATTTACTAGATATATATCTAGTTAGCAAATTCACAAATATTTATAGTTATATATTTATTAAAAATTAATAAAACTAAAATTAATTGCCCTATACAGGATACTCAAGAACATTAGAAATTGTACTAATGGCTTCTGGTTTTCTTCAAGGTGTACTGCCATGCTGCAGAAATATCCTTACATATCTGTTCATTAATGATGTTTTTATACTGTCCTCTTTGTATAATTGTCCTCTTTGTCTAATAATTCCAACAGCAGGCCTTCATTTAAATTATTATATGATTTAAAAGAAGGCTTAAATATAAAACATCATTAAAGAACAGATACATAGGGATATTTCTGCAACATGGCAGTACACCTTGAAGAAAACCAGAAGCCATTCGTACAATACCTAATGTTCTTAAATATCCTGTATGGGCCATTTAATTTTAGTTTTATTAATTTTCAATAAGTTTAACTATAAATATTTGTGAATTTGCTAACTACATATATACCTAGTAAATGTTATATATTATTGTATTTTAAGTGCACTAATAATTTTGTTTAATAATTGAAATTTATAATATTATTAAATTTTTAAAAGTTTGTATTTTTTTAAGAGATATACATTCAAAAATGAACTAAAACTTTGTATTCCATTTAATTCTAATCTTGATGCTGAAGACTGTTGTTTATCAACCAAAAACATTTCATTAAATTAAATTATTATTTATCCACTACTGTTGAATGCTATTATTTTGAAGTATTATGTTTATTCCTGTTATCAGCAGTCAGTTAATTAATGCAGATTAACTAATATTTTAACAGCTATGAAAAATAAAATTTATAATTGTGAATTGATGATTTTCTCATACAGTGTATCACAATCAGTACACAGACTCTTCCTATTATCTTATCTCAAGAAGGAAAACAGTATCAGAAAAAGTGCATTCTGGAATTTTTGTTAAAATTCTTAAATGCACTATATCATTCAAATTTGTGTTCAGTAGTTAGCTCAAAATAATTTTCAGTTCATAGAAATCATAGAAAATTCTCAAATGATTTCACTTGTCTACATGATCATCAATTTTATGTTGATGATGATTGTATAGGAGTGCACAATTAAAAAAGTAGCTTCAAAACTTTTTTGATTGCATATCCATTAATCAGTAAAGGATAATAGCATCACCCTATACAACAGACATATATTACAATGATCAAGAATGCCTACTTCTGAAAATTACTTGTACCACCTCTAAGAGTACATAAGAAATTTTCAGTGATAAGTGTATTTTTGCTTATCATAATATATTTCTATTGCATGGGGTATGCACTGCTATTCATTATTGATAAAAGTGATGTATGCTAATTTTTTTACTGGTTAAGAAATGCAAGATTTGGGACTGCTAGTGTAGATAATAGAAAACATTTAAGAATTTTCTGTCATTCTTAAAGCAACTTTATAACTTTTTAATTATTGGGTTGGCCAATAAGTCCATGCAATTTTTTCTAAGTAAATAACACAAAACTTTTTGATATTAAACAACAACTTTATTCAACAATGTATTGACCATTTTGGCCCACTACTTTTTACCATCTTTATGGCAGCTTTATAATTCTGCACTCAAAAAAGTCCTTGTCTTTTGTGACAAAAAACTGATCTGGGTATCATTTGGTATTGTCATCGGAATCAAAGATTTTTCCTCTTAGAGAATTATGAAGAGAATGAAACAAGTGAAAGACTGATGGTGCAAGATCTGGTGAATAAGGAGGCTGTGGTAACACATCCAATCCTAACTGCAACAATTTCTGATGAGTCTCCAATGATGAATGTGGTCTGGCATTATCATGATGAAAGACAAACTCCTTTACAATAAATTATTTCTGGACGTTTTTGTTTAATGGCATTATTTAATTCATCCAGTTGTCAACAGTACAGTGGATGATTGGTTAACAAACTGTTCAGATAACAAACACTTTCGCGAAAGATGTTCGAATAATAAACACTTCACAGAACAAACTGTGGTGCCTGTGGACTGATGGAATGAATGACAGGTTGGCCGGATGGCCACGTGGTAAAACTTGCTTACCATCCTGGAGGATCCGGATCCCATTCCTCCAATTTTTCAGGAGAGGTCCGGGCCCAGCCCGTTAAACCTCATCCTTCAACCATCTGGTTGGTCCCATCATGGGTGTTAGCCAGTCTGTGATGAGCTTTATAAGTAGCCACTGCCAAATAAAAATATCTCACTTGGATATGGCGGCTTAACTAACCTAATGGAATGACAGGCTTAGGCCTTGGACATTCGTAGGATATATGGATAAGGATGGGAGTTTTCCTGATTAAAATGAATTTGGAGACAACTTAAAACAAATCAAAGATTTATTAAATAAGGTAAGTGAGAAATTTTACAACATTTTGGTCTTAGAATGCACCCATACCAGGATGAAGTCAATAGGCTTGGGGATCTCTACCACGACAATGCTATTAATCACTTCTGAAAAATCCTGAAGAAGAGAGTAAAGCAATCGACATTGGATAGATTCTTTAATGGAAAATAAACATAATAGATTAAAATGCAAGACTATGTATGTATGTATGAATATATTATGGTTATTACATATAAATAGCCATAGTAAAAACTTATATAATTTTTTTTTTATTTTTTTTTGGGTCTCCGGAACGAATTAATCAAATTCCCATAAAAACCTATGGTAAATCGATGAATGGTTAACGAATCATTCGAATAACATTATCTTAGAACGGATTATGTTTGTTAGCCAATTACTCACTGTACACTCAAATTAATCGTTTAATTCTTGGAAGCAGTTCAAAAAACACCATGTTTTTTCAATCCCATCAGATTGACAACAAAACCTTCCTTTGATGAAGTTCTGCTTTTGAAGGGCTTTGAGATGGTTTGTCAGGCTTTCTTCATGATCTTTTCCGCTTGATATTACTGTAGATCAGGGGTGGGCAAGCTTTTGGGAGAAAGGGCCACATTGCATCAATGAAATATAACCTAGGGCCGCACTTTCCCAGCGATCCCTATCCTTCACCATCTGACTCCCCCTTCACGGGTGTGGGTGTAGCCCGTGGTTGGAAGTGATCCTGTCCTTTAGTAATTTATCTGATTGGAAAGGGGGTAAAACAAAAACTCCCAAAATCCCGCATTCACCTAATAACTGTCGAGGTAATAAAAATTCTCTTAGAAAATTATGTAGCCAAAATGGAAAGATCCTAAGCATTGCATTTGCTGACTAAGATATTATAAAAGGGGTGACATATTAAAATTAAGAAAATTTTCTTAGTAGATCAGCGTTCATTGGCCGTTATATGAATCATGGGTTGAATAACGCCAGCAGTCCGAAAAAAGTGAAAACCATTTTCAGAGAAACTCAGCACGGTCGAAATTCTTTTAGATTATGGATTAAAATTATAATTTAATCATTTAAAATTTGAAACAATAATTAAAAACATACCTGTTTAGGAAATTGCACAAATATTAAATACAAACACCCTGAAATTACTAAAGGTATTGAGTTGATTGACTGACAAAATGATTTTATTTGATTTTGAATGTATTTTGCAACGGATCTCTTATGCAATGACATTTATTCTGGTTAACGGTTAATCAAATCTATTTTTGTAAGAAATATGACACTGTAATGATAACTACAGTTTATCATATGAATATTAATCAAATCTATTTTTGTAAGAGATATGACACTGTAATGATAACTACAGTTTATCATATGAATTATTATTTATTACTTTCCTAGAAATTATATAAACTATATTGCTGAGATATGGAACAGATTTGATATTTTTTGTATTCATTTTTATTTACAATAAAATTTTTTTGGCATTATGCTATAGTTAAAGGTCCGCAGTTTGCATATCCCTGATCTATACAATGATTAAATTCAAAGCTGCATTAACTAGTTCCGAGGGCCGCATGTGGCCCGCGGGCCGCAGTTTGCCCACCCCTGCTGTAGATGATCCATTTTTCATTGCTGGTTATCAGTGCCGGATTTAAGCCGATTGCACCCAATCGGGCCCCGTGCTTGAGGGGGGCCATGTTTGTCAAAGTTTATGTAATTAAATATTGTATTAAGAAAAAATATTTTGAAATATATGTATCGTTTTTCGATATTCGCAGAACATATAAATGGTCCGATATAATAAAGGAAGTTTCGGAAGATTACAAGTACCTAAAACTTCCACACACACTCAATTACTTTTTTTTATATTGAGTCCTATCACAATATTTTGGATACAGGTTTGTACAAGGTAGTTATAAATTAATTGATCCTAATCACATATCTCTGGAATGGATTCTAATCAATATGTTATATTGAAACCTAATATATGCTGATTAGGCCACGGAGTTGCTATTTTCGATGAAAAATAAAATTGTTCAAATTTTCACATCAAGGTGAAATTTATCCAAATAAAAGCATACAAATTACAAAACTATGCATTAGATATTAAATTGTCAGTAGATCATTGCAAGCAAACCATTCTGCGATTATCATCATGCTTTTGGAAAAAAAAAACTGTGCATTATTAGTTATTTTACCAGAATAGCAGCAATCTTCTGGTAAAATAACTAACATATTTTCATTGAGAGAATATTGTCATTTGAAAAGAATATGAACAGGGCCTATGTCTAAAAGTAAGTAAACGAACATACTTATAAAGTTTGAAGACGATTAAGATTTGGATGTGGCACCAGGAAAGGATCGACAGCCAATTTCCATTGAAGACATCATTGACAAAGTTGCTATTGATGTGGCTGACAGTACAGTATGAATTCAAAATTCTTTATCCAATGCCCATGTGGTGGCACATGATTTGTCCTTTCTTTGGTCCACTGTTTGATAAGTGCTTTTCCATTTATGTTAGTACCCCTATGAGATTCATATTGTGCAACAATTGAAAATGCGAGACTCGCAGTGACAAATGGATTTTGTTCATTGGTTTCTGCCGATAATGGATGTTGACGACATGTGGCCTGGGAATATTGTATGGATTGTACTCCATATATGACAATTCTGAGCATTTTTCATTAATAGGTGCAATGAATATGCAGAATTCCTGCATATAGAATACATTCAATTGCATTGTATGTAGGAACAACCATTGCATTCGGTCTATGTGACTATATGGGGTGGATTCACTGCTAATCCCAGCTAAGGACGACAGGAGGGCCACTTCATGATCATGATAAGTGTTTTCAAGGGGTGGGATTCAAGATTCGAACCTCGGTCCTCCAGAGTGGAAAGCCTAAGTGTTTCCACATAGCCAATCCAGCCAACAAAAATGGGGTTTTTTATAAATGTTACTTATTTTATTTATGCATATAAGCTATAATTTAAGGGGCCACGCGAAAAATATTCTAATCGGCCCCCGCACTAACTAGATTCGGCACTGCTGGTTATCATATTTTTCAAAAATGGATCCTCACATTTCAAAAGTGAATCCATATAGTAATTCATTTAACCAGATGAACTTTAAGTTGGTGTGGTACTGAAATATTGAGTTTACTCACATATCCAAGCACCTCTAAATGATTTTCCATGCCTGATTTTGATTTGTCTAGAATTTCTGCAATGTCTTGTGTTGTGTAGTGATGATTTGTATTGACTGATGCCTTTATTTTGTCGCTATCTATCTGCACTGTTCTTCCTGAGTGTAGTGCATCTTTAATGTTGAAATCACCAGAACAAAATTTGGCAAACCACCTTCGGCACACACATTCTGATAAAGCATTTTCACTGTATATATCACAAATCTTTTTATGTACTTGCATCACATTTTTCTCTTTTTTAAAATAAAACAACAAAATATGTTGAAAATAGTCGTTTTGATTTTCTATTTTTAAATTAACACATAATAAAACACTTAACTAACTTGCACACAATTTTTTGAAAAAGTAAGCTCTAAATGTCCTCTATCAAATGGATGAATGATTCCAGGATTGAACTGTTGAAGTTACTTACATTTCACAATGCCTACAGCCACCTGTCAGCAAATAACACATAATAAAACACTTAACCAACTGCTCAGACTTATTGGTCAACCCAAGAAATAACTGTAGAAATGTTTTGAACACATATAAAAATTATATTATTAAAGTGTATTTTTAAATAATATATTTCAGATGTATGATTATTAATTTTTAGCTGGAAGAAACAGCTTTGAATGAAGCCGAAGAAATAATTAAAATAATTCAAAGAACAGAATTGCTTGAATTATTAAGAAATGCTTCCTGTACTGGTGATTGCGATAAGTTAGAAGAATATGCTGGAAGTTTTTGTGAAATGAAAGAACATGTTCATGAAGTATTAATTTATTATTCAAATTTAATTTTATTGAAATTAAAATAATATACAACATTTATTATATTACTGGATGGTTACAGTCTTAATTGAAACTTATTTATTAATTATTAAAATTATAGTTTGTTTTTTATAAATTTATAAGCATGAGTCAGTTTTAGACAACAAAATTTGCATTAATTGTATATGAGGAAGTGAAAATGTCTGATTCCATAAAACTGTAGGAATTTTAAAAAAAATAATATGAAATAACTAATTTTATATATTTTTAAAAATATATAAAATTAATGAAATATAACAAATATATTACTGTCTTTGGAACAATAGTTAGTTTAATTTATATTTATGTGGCTGTTATTACTGTTGACAGTTAATTTTAATTAATATGAAATAATCTTAAAAATCATTACAATAAGTGACTGACTAAAAAATAGAAAATGATAAATAGAATTATCATATCATGCCTAATTTTCATTGTTTCTTTGCTTACATTGTTTTTTTTCTTTAAAACAATGTAAGCATTTTTTTTCCAAAAGTTTTTGTTCCATATATGAGATCACAAAAAAACAATTATTTTTATAAGAAGGTTTAGCCATCCAACAAAATAATTGCTATTTTGGATAGATGCTAGTCCTCTGAATAAATTAAGTGAATGAAGAAACCAGATCAATTTTTTTTTTAAATTTAATAAAAGATCAATTAATATACAAATTTTGATTAATAAATATTAATTAAAATGCATCTAGTAATTAGTTTAAAATTTACATAAATTTATTGAAATATTGTAATTTTTATTACAGGAAAACGTGTACTAGGTGATCAGCTTTCAGCATCTGAGATTGTGGCAACCAAGCACAGGTTGGCCACCAGACACAGTTAGCTACAAATTTCTTTATTAAACATCAAAGTTTAAAATATAATGTTCATGATACAGTTTCACATTTTTAATTAAATCTATGGAAAGAAATTACTAATTAATGTCTGTTTTCAGGATTTTTTCACTTTAGAATGTTCAGTTGATAGAAAATCTAGTGCCCATTTGGAATTTTTGATCAAAACATGATTTGCTGGCCACCTAGTAGATGTTGCATACAAGATACCAAAATTAAATATCACTGGCCATGGCCACAGAACACAGTTTAAAAATTACACATTTAAAAATCCATTTTACACAGTTTAAAAATCCCGCAATATTCTTGGGCAGATATTAAGGTGGCCACGACTTGCAGGTTGGCTACCTAGCTCAGGTGACCATCAGCACAGGTTTTCCTGAAATAAGTTTTTGTTTTATTTCAATAATTTTTAAGTTAATTTTTTTAATGATTTTTGAATTTATATCAAAAACAAAAGTCATCTACTCTCAATCATAAACTGCTATAATATTTTTTATTACTCTAATTGGACTCCAGATAATTTATTGTCCCTGTACAACCAATACTAATAGCAGGGGTTTCCAAAGTTTTGCCTAGGTGGGCCAAATTGTAAATTTCAAAATATTTGGTGGGCCAAAAAAGTGTTATGGAAAAATACATTCAAATCAATAAAAAGTTAGACACAAGGGAAAGATTTAACTAATTTTATAACATAATTCTTTATTTATGACAATAATTACTTTTTATTACAAACTGTTTAAAATAACATTTTTTCAAAAATACTTAAAAAATAACTAAATAATTTCTAACTAATAAAAAAAGAAAAAAGTAATAAATTCATCAATCTGAAGTGTGTGACTTGTGCAGTTGTTTTTATATATATATATAATATCATTGAGCCTTGGTTTAAGTCGGTTGAATGTATTCTTAATACCGTTTGTAGAAGTTCATCAGTTAATATTGATCTCAATTTGGACTTATTAATACTCATGATTGAGAAAGTTTTTTCACATATATAAGTGCTTCCAAATAATGAAAACATATTTGAAAACACTTATACATATACAGGAAAATATTCATAGCACTTAAGCAAGGAATATTTAAACTATATTATTTTCACTTATATATATATATTTTTTAACTGAACAATTTTTAATTATAATATGATAATTTACTTTTTTATAAAAAATAAATAAATTTTCTCTCTCTGAATTCAAGAATGCGGATGATCTGGCATCACGGGCTGCATTTCTAGGGTTTGAGGGCCACACTTTGGAAATCCCCGCTAATAGCATAAAATATTATTGAATAATAAATAATATTGAATAATAAATAATATTGTACATTTTAATATAATTAATATTTTCATACTATCTGTAATATTTTATAGTGTATTCAAAAAAATTAATTTTTGTAAAAACCTTATAAAATAAAATTTTCAGCTAAAATTTATAGGAATCATCATCATAGATTAGTATTTTCAATAATAAATGATCTTGGATATGATATAATGTCAACAGCATGCAACGGTTTAGCAAAAACAACAGCAAACAGCAATTACATAAAATATCAATGAATTTAATTATAAATCACTAAATACAGTTCTTTTACAGAAAAATTTTAGTTTGGGAGAAAAATGTTTTTGGCTTGTTTAAAATCATCTTCAGCTTCAAAAAATTCTAAAACATCATTATTATTTCACTTTGAGTTGTTTTTTTCAAACACTTTTTGTAGAAAAATCTCTGTTGATGTTTTAGATCTGTTATAACCTTGGAGTTTATCTATATATCATTTTGCTAGTATTTTTTCTATTTCATATAATCTCTGTTGATGTTATGGATCATATCTTCTCTGTTATAGAAGGGCTGTTATTGATGGCTTATATGTTTTTGTAAATGCAAATAATAGCCATATATAACTATGACACACAAAAACAAGAATATTACAGTGGATTAACCAAAAAAATTCTCAAAGTCAGAGTAAAAGGACATGAAAATGGGAAAATAACAGCACTTGTGAAAAAATGTTATGAGAATAATATAAAAATTAAATGACAAGAAAGAAAGGTATCTAGTAACAAAGAAATTTAATTCTGTAAAACATTTTCGGACCTGCCATCAGTCCCTCATCAGTACAAGTTTCTTAAGCATAGAACATTTCTAAAAAGGTAAACTGCTTAAGAAACTTGTACTGATGAGGGACCGATAGCAGGTCCGAAAACGTTTTACAGAATTAAAATTTCTTTGTTACTTGCTATCAGTGCTGTTAAGAACTCCATTATTGTATAAAAAGCAAGTGGTTTTTTTCATATATAGAATGCCTCATAAGCAAATCAGTAGAAATTGTTAAAAGTTTAATAGATGGTGATATAAATAAACAGCCATTGGAATTGATTTCTAATACTTGGTTATATGCCATGAAAACAAAATAAGTAAACTAAAAAAATAAATGCTTGTCATAATTTCTATTGGTAAGTTTAAACTAGGCCTACATAATATTTTTAAAAAAGGTTATAAAATTGTATATAACAAATTTATTTAACAAAAAAACTAATATTTTTAATCATTAAAATATATATTTTTGAAAAATATTTAATATTATGATGTATTGTGATTAATGTTGTTCTAGAAAGTAACTATTCCTTTAAAACTCTTTAAACATATTTTATATTTTGAAGTAAGAATTTCCTGATGATGATTTATAAAAACTGATAACATTTGAAATTAACTTGAAATAATAATATATAGTTAATACTATTTAGTCAGAAATTGCATATGTTGTTGTTATTCTTCATTCTTCTTAAGCAGTTATTGAACTTTATTATTAGAAAAAGTACTTTATATTCATACTTCTGAAATTATTATTAATTATCAAAAGAGGTTAACAGAAGATTTGCTTTTTTGTAATGCATCAAACACCATTTAAATTCAGGTTAAGTAGGTTAAGTTAATTAAACTGCCATGTCCTACATTAGATGTACTTTACCTGGCAATGGCCATTTTTAGAGCCCATCATTGGCTGGGATCTAAAAATGGCCTACCTATTGTGGAGTCAAGTGAAAGATTGAAGGATGTGGTTCTCAACATGCCTGGCCTTGTCCTGAAAACTGAAATTGTGTTGTAGCCCTGGATTTTCCAAGGTGGTAAGCCACTACTTTATCATCAGATTCAGAGTGCATTTTTGCTAAACCATTTAAGTTTTATAAATATTGTGATATTGTGCAATGCATTTATGAAAAAAATTTTGTTACTGTTTTAGACCAAGTTTTTCAAAAGTATACTTTCTTAAATGAGCATAAATTTTCATTTGAAATTTTAAATGCATAATTTATTTGCAGATAATAATTTCCCATATTTTTATTTTATACAATCATAATGTTTGCAAATTTTTTTTATGTTGATAACTTAAGATAAGTACACCTTTATTCCTTTATTAAAAAAATATATATAGAAATTATATAATATAAAGATCCTACATTGCAATTTATCAATGTGTTTCAGATTGATGATTGTTGATAGTTCTAATGAATTAGAAAATATTTGGTGATTTATTTTGCACTCATTTGAAACATCAAATTTGGGCTTTTGGCATTTAATATATTCTGTTCCAATATTATTATTATATTTAATTTCAATATAATTGCATAATGCAATTATACTGAAATTGAATATAATGATTGCACATTTTTTTTCAAAAATAGGATTCAAAAAGATAAAATACTCAAGTAAATATATTGTTTCACATTAATAGGTTTAAGTGGGTATTAAACTGCTTCTTTCATGTCAAAATTAAAATAAACAAACATATCACTACTTAGCAGTAGAAAAAGTTTTTAATAAATGTAGTCCAAAACATTTTGCCTAAAAACTTGATCAACATCAATGGAATTATACAAAAATAGAATTTCTATTTTTTTTATAACTTTCTGTAAATCTGTATAATTTCACCTAAGTTTTTAGTCAAAAGCGTTTCAGATTACATTTATTAAAAAATTTTCTACTGTTAAATATTTTGCAGTGAAAAAGTTGTATTTGTATCATATTAATAAAAAAAAGTTGTTATAATAAAATTTTACAATAAAACAAAGTTTCATATAATTGTAATTTTTAATAATCTTCTTTGAAATTTATTTTGCAATGTTAATATATATTCATTTTATTAGGTTTGCAAATTATTACATCATGTTGCAAATACAGAATCATTACAAGTAACGTCTAAACATACAGAAATTTGTGTAAGAGTCTACGGTTCCCAAGTATGTTTAATTTAAAATTTTTTTTGCTATTTATTATTTATTAGAATTGGTCTGTTTTAAATTTAAAAATTATATGTATGATAAAAGCAAACAAATGTAAATAAATTTTATATAAAATTTTTCAATTGAAATCAACCTTTATTATTTTGTTTTAATCTTTATTCACTAAAATTGATAAAGCCAGATCTGCATGTAATATATTGATTCTTTATACTAGCATTTATTAATTTATTTATTTCAGAAATGATATAAGCGAACAGATAGAGTTTTTATTGAAGTCTCAAAATATGCATACCTTATTCCCCATATCCAACTGTTAATAAGTAAAATGCAAACATAAACTTTTCACTTATTGTCATTAACATAGTTACCTATTGATGAAATTTCTGCCTTCATGTTTTACTGTTTCTGTAACAGTAAAATTTATTCCATAGTACTTAGCAATATTATTATAGTGTCAGTTGTTACTAAAAATAATTTTATTTATATTTTAGATCATTTTAGATATAGATAAAATTAGATTTTTCTTTATTATGATTGAGAAAACAAAAAATTTAAGAATTCTGCCTAATACAATTTCATTCAGATTAATACTATCTGATTTTATGTTAATTAAAGATCATGTCTAGATGCTAATCAATACTAATTACTATGGAGACTTACTCAATGTCCGATAAGTAAGTCTCCGTAGTAAAATATAAGCTTCCTGAAATGGAATACTGCCATAGGTCACCGTGGTCTAATCGGTTAAGGCATTGGGGCGCTATCCCAAAGATTCCAGTTCAGGTTCGATGCAGTGGTAAAATTTTATTTCAGGAAAAATTAATTTAAAAGTTATAGTATAATCATTAATTACTAGATGGCGCCACCTTAGTTCTAAATTTAATTAATTAATTATTAACTCAACAGATGGTGGCACTATAGCTTTCATTCATAAATAATCGTTGAAAATTTAATATAGACTTTGTCCACCAGGGGAAGTTTGGCTGTTCTTTGTTTTGGTTAGTTTGATTCTTAAAACTTTAAATATAAGTATATTTTGATTGTATGTTTATTACCTAGTATCATTCAACTGTTGCAATTAAAATTTCTTTTTGTATGAAATATATTCAAATGGATATTGTTTTGATACATAAATTTTTTCAATCATTTAATATAAATTTTATGTCTAAAACAAGTACCAGTTACATAGGAAATGTTTTTTGTATTTACTAAATTAAACATACATTGAAACATTTTTGTCTCAAACAAGTCATTTTCAGCATGTAATTCAATTTAGATATATTCTGTTTATAAAATTCAACCATTTGTATTTATATTGTTTAGAAACTTTTTTGAATTATGAATTTTATATAATATGCAAACATTCAATTTTTAATACTTGTGTGATAATGAATAAATGTTCAACATATAAATATAAAGCAGGCACAGTTTTCAATGTTAACTTTTACATAAGTCAACACAATTTTTATTTATTTTTAAATAAAAGTTGATTTATAATGATTCATCCTACCATTAATAATAATCAAATGAACCAAAGCACAAAAGTAGGAAAATAACACAAATTTATTAAGAAAATGTATCAAATAGCTGAAAACATTTTCTTAATAAATTTGTGTTATTTTCCTACTTTTGTGATTTAGTTCATTTGAAAAGTTGATTTTTACATCAATGGATGACATATACATGAGCATACATATCAGGAGTTGCTCCATATGCTGAATGGATCGGTTCTGCCTCCCAAAATTATCTAAGCCATTGTCCCTAAACGAAATATAGCATCTACAATATAATGAGCAACACTCGTACTTGAAATCAATCAGCATTTTTACCGGATACCCACAGTGATCTGGAAAAAATGCTAGTTGGATTTAAGGTGTGATATTTTGGTAGCTAGTAATTGTAATCATTTAACAAAACAGTAAAATCTAAATAGACTTGCTATTACTATTTTTATAAATGCAATGTAATATTCACATAATTTTCTGCTAAATTTAGCGATATTTCAATATTTTATTCTGTACAAGATCAGTCCAGAATATTCCAGAACATTCTTGATTCATCTTGCTAACTTATTTAAAAGAAGCTGCTAGGAATCTAAAGTCAGTCACTTTTAGAAAACTCGTAATAAAGCATGTTGTCAAATAATTCTAAGCAAGTGACATACATATTCCAGTTATGAAGGTAAGTTTTAAAAATTATATTTTTTAAGGGCATTAATCTTTTAAAATAACTTAAAAAATTTACATAAGTCAAATTTAAAAATAAAATGGAAATTTTAACAATTAACCATTTTAATAATTTTATATTATTTTTGGAAACACATAATTTAACATTTTTAATATGATTGATTCGAGAATATTTTAAAGTGAATTATTGCCAACTTATGTCCTTAATTCATAAAGTTTAAGTAAGATAAGTAAATTTTTTGTCTTTTTCAGTTTTGACTGAATATATATATATAGCTATTGTAAGTTTTAAATTTTTTTCAGCAAACATCAATGTCAATAAAATGCAGGAAGATTGATGCTGAATGCCAAGCATTCCAAGTCACATGCAGAAAAGTGCTTTTTTACTCAGCACTGATATAAATCCATGTGCCTAATTTGTCATAGAAGTGTTATTGTAAATAATGCTGCAATGATGTTGAACTCCTTATGAGATAAATAATCTGAAATTTAGGGAATTTAGTGAGCAAATAAGGAGGAATGAAATTCATAAATTTTAAATTGAGCTTAGAAAAACAAAGTTTGGTATTCCAAAAAAACAGAATTAGAAAAAAATATATTTGCTAGTGTTGAAGTTGATAACAGAAAACATGAAGCTTTTCACTGACAAAGATTTCATGAAAAAGTGCTTGATGGTGTTGTAGTTATTGTATGTCTTGAGAAAAAATAATTTTCAAATGTCAGTGGATCAGAAAAATTTGCTTAAAAGACTACCAGTTCTTCTCAATAGTATTTGATGAGAGTACAGACACAGCTCAACTTGCACTGTTTTTACATGAAATAAATGCAACTTTGACATTGTTGAGGAGTTTGTTCAATTGTACCTATTGAAGATACTACCAAAGGAGCAGATATTTGAGAAAAGCATTGCTCCAATGTACTAAAAACATGAATCTGGATCTATCAAAGCTAGTATCCATAACAGCCAATGGTGTGCCAGCAATGGTGAGAGAAAATAAAAGTGTCACAGCTCAAAGCTTTCCATGTGCTTCAGAGACACATGGATCACCTTGGAATTCATCAATGTCAGAAAACTGCATAATAAATCAGGAAATATTGTGTGCTATGGTATCAACTTTGAAGGATATAATGAATGTAGTAGTAAAAGCAGTGAACATGAGCTTGTCTTGGGAATCGAACTATAATCAGTTTTGGCAACTTTTGTCAGAATCATAGAATTAGTGTGCAGGGACACTTCACTCCCATGGCATTCACCGGCTCAGTTGAGATGCTGTGCTAGAGAGTACAATTGTTCCTAGTGAGTTAACAATCAAATTTTACAGGCTGGTGCATATGTATGCATGGAATTGTGTGATGTCATTTGTTATTTGTTCTTGTTGGGCTGCTTTGGTATTTGCATTTTTCAGAAAGTAAAAATTTTGTGCATCCATAGTTGTTATTTTTTAAATGAAATTTAAGGATGGATTCAAAGAGAACTTTACAGAGGAATAATTCAGGAAAGAAGAACACTTGATTTAGCATAGAGAAGAAGAAAGAAATTATAGATAAACAGCAGAAAGGTAGAACAATTACAGATGTAACTCAAGAATATGCCATTCCTAGACAACTGTGGCAATGTTTTGGCAACGGAGAGAAGATTATAGGTGCTAGGATGTCTGCTGGAGCAATGAAGATTTCTGACAAGACTAGATCTTCTATTTCAATGAAGAGATGGATTAGCTGCTTCTCACCTGGATCAGAGAAAGACAGATGAAGGGAGATTCAGTAATTCAGACTATGATCTGTGAGAAGGCTATGTTAATTTTCGAAGAATTGCAGAAGAAAACTCTAGGATGTACAGTTGGATCCAAAAAAATGTTCTCCCTCTTGGCAGGGGTCAAGCTTACAGGAAGTTGATCTGTTTTAAAGTCAGTCAGTTTGAACCTTCATGGTGGAAGCTAAACCTGAATGCCATCATCCGTTCTGACTGAGAATAAGGGTGAGGTATATGACTGGGATGGGTCGATTACAGCACTTTAAACTGAAAAGACTAATCATTGCTCACTATTTCAAGTAAGGCAGACTTAATAGCTATGAATTGAGTAAATAGATAACACACTCTAATAGCTTCTTTTTAAATTTTGAACATTGGTAATTATGAGTATGATATTTACAGATTTATGTTTTTAAATCTCTAATATAATTATAGTCAAACCTCAGTTTAAGAACGATCTTCAGGAACGAATTAAGTTCGTAAACCAAAACTATTTTCCCCATAGGAAGGAATTACGTAATATAAAATGGATTCATCCGTTCCTGGACCCTATATATTGCTTATTTAAACTTTTACAAAAATACTTTGTTCATAAGTTCTTAACTCAAAATTAATGGAAACTATTAAATATCTCACAAAAAAGATAAACACAACACTAAGCAGATCAAATATAGAGGAAACTTAGTTTTACTGTACCTATATGGAGGAGAGTTAACGGTGTAGATCAAGGGTGGGCAAAAGGCGGCCCGTGGGCCGGATCTGGCCCGCGAAGGCATCTTATATGGCCTGCCGCATAAACTAGAAAACATTACAGTTTTAAGGATCACACTTGTAAAATTCTACTCAAAAAGAAAAATAAAATAATGGATACTCTGTAAGGAATACTCTTGCTAGTGTACATGTATACCACCAAGTTACTCCAAATTTTGATGATATAATTAACCACGGACATAGTAAATTTCGCCATTCACATTAAGTTGTAAATTTGTTTTTGTAAAATTAATTACGTAGGTAGCAGGTACCTAAAATTTTGTAACATTCTGATGTAATAGGTTGTTAGCGATCAATCAATTTGATAAAATACTTATGTTTTTAAAGAAAATTATCTGAATTTATTAATTTGTGGGACGAATTATTTTCTAATGTTTCTAATGAAAAAAAATAGTTTCTACAGATGATTTTGAACTCTGGAAACAAACAAAAACTAAGAAAGTAACGCAAGAAAAGTATATTTTTAAAATAATATTGATACACGAATATATTCTTTGTGTAAGTATCACAAAAGTGGCTACACACGATAGCAAGATTGACAAGAATATGTGCAGATAAATTGGTGCAACCATTATACTTGTCCCGTGTGATGGTGAGAGGAATATGTTTGTGCAAGAATCAATCTTGCTTTAACGTGAGTAGTCATTTTATGTCAAAGTAATTTTTATTAATTATTAATGATTACCTAATGTTATCATTAATAATTTCATTACATAATAATAATTAGTAATTACATAATTACGCCGCCTTAAAGTTAAATTCACCCTTAGGTATTTTTCAATTTTTATACGGCCCGCTTCATTCTGAAGATTGTTTATCTGGCCCGCGGCAGAAAATAATTGCCCACCCCTGGTGTAGAAGGTGGTGAGGAAGTGAAATGTTATTTCTTGGAAGAGGATTCTTTTTCTTTTTTCTGTCTTGGCACCACTCGACTCTTCTTCAGATTCACTGGGTCTCTGTCTCACTAAAAAGTTGTCCAGTATGATTTTGTCTACGTTTTAAAATGTTTCTAAAGTGATACATAACATTATCATTGAAAATATTTATGTTGATGGCTCGCTTGTTCGTAACTCGAGACACAGTACTTCATCCCAGACGCTTTGTGTTAGGAAAATTTGTTCGTAAACCGAATTGTTCGTGATCCGAGGCGTTTGTAAACCGAAGTTTGACTATATATATATATATATAACGCATTTGTTTTGCCGCCATGTATTATATTTATATATAGTCAAACTTCGGTTTACAAACGCCTCGGATCACGAACAATTCGGTTTACGAACAAATTTTCCTAACACAAAGCGTCTGGGATGAAGTACTGTGTCTCGAGTTACGAACAAGCGAGCCATCAACATAAATATTTTCAATGATAATGTTATGTATCACTTTAGAAACATTTTAAAACGTAGACAAAATCATACTGGACAACTTTTTAGTGAGACAGAGACCCAGTGAATCTGAAGAAGAGTCGAGTGGTGCCAAGACAGAAAAAAGAAAAAGAATCCTCTTCCAAGAAATAACATTTCACTTCCTCACCACCTTCTACACCAGGGGTGGGCAATTATTTTCTGCCGCGGGCCAGATAAACAATCTTCAGAATGAAGCGGGCCGTATAAAAATTGAAAAATACCTAAGGGTGAATTTAACTTTAAGGCGGCGTAATTATGTAATTACTAATTATTATTATGTAATGAAATTATTAATGATAACATTAGGTAATCATTAATAATTAATAAAAATTACTTTGACATAAAATGACTACTCACGTTAAAGCAAGATTGATTCTTGCACAAACATATTCCTCTCACCATCACACGGGACAAGTATAATGGTTGCACCAATTTATCTGCACATATTCTTGTCAATCTTGCTATCGTGTGTAGCCACTTTTGTGATACTTACACAAAGAATATATTCGTGTATCAATATTATTTTAAAAATATACTTTTCTTGCGTTACTTTCTTAGTTTTTGTTTGTTTCCAGAGTTCAAAATCATCTGTAGAAACTATTTTTTTTCATTAGAAACATTAGAAAATAATTCGTCCCACAAATTAATAAATTCAGATAATTTTCTTTAAAAACATAAGTATTTTATCAAATTGATTGATCGCTAACAACCTATTACATCAGAATGTTACAAAATTTTAGGTACCTGCTACCTACGTAATTAATTTTACAAAAACAAATTTACAACTTAATGTGAATGGCGATTTCACTTTTATTTGCAGCTTCCAAAACTCCATTGAAGACTCCTTTAAAAACTCGTAAGATTTTTATATTCATTTAAAATTTGTTTATTAAAAGAAAAAGAAAAACTTTTTAATATATAATTATTTATATATATTTTTTGTGTTTTAAATAATGCATTAACTCTCATATAATTTAAATATCTCAGTTTAAAATTTTGATTTATGTAAAAGAACTTTTTAGTATGCTCTATCACTTTCAAACATTACATCCTCAGGTTGGTTGAAATTCTAAGATACAAGTATTTACACACTGCAGCAACAGAAATATTTGAATATGGAAATAAAGATCAACTAATCAAAAAAATTATTTTGCAGTCATCTGTAAAAAAAAATGCATTTTGGGAAATTTACTACCTTCAGTTTTACATGGATTATTCTCATCCATGTAAAAGTGAAGAGGAGAGTAAATCTCCTGAAATGCATTTTTATGATGGTTGCAGAAATAATGATTTTTTTATATAGTTGATCTTTATTTTTATATTCAGTGTATTAATTTAATACTACATGAATACTTACATCTTAGAGTTTCAACCCAATCTACAATTTTGCATCTTTTTTACATAACATCCTTATTTTAACTGGAAAATAAATAGAATTAAATCCTTTTCATTAAGTTTCTTATGCAAAATTCTGACTGTTCTACTTTCTAGTTATGGTTTCATGCAAATGTTATAATTCAATTAAATTATGGAATTTCAATTTATAACTGCTATATATGTTAGCAGTTATAAATTGAGAGAGAACCACTGCTATGTATGTTAGCAGTGGTTCTCAACCACTGTGATACAAATCTTTGACGGTGTGCCGCAAAAAATTAAGAATGGATTATATCTATGTAATTGTACAAATCATATATATATTAATAGCGAAACGTGGTTAATTGGATATCCCTTTTGCAGTTGAATCACTGTACCAATTCCTACATAACATTAGAAAAATTTAACCCTCAAATTTCTGAGACAGTCAAAATTTTTTATCGTTATTCATAATTTAAAAATTAAGGAATAAAAATTAAAATTATAGTTTCTCTAAAAAGATAAAATCCGCAGGTGGCGCTATAACTTAATAAGGGCTCCATTTAATAACCTCATGCAAGAGTGTCTGTAATCTGTATGTAATAAATAAGAATCCATTTAATAACCTCATGTAAGAGTGTCTGTAATCTGTATGTAATAAATAAGAATAAATACAATAATCTGTTAATAAAAAGTCGTTATTAAATCAAAATTATTATTTAAAATAGGTGTGCTGCCAAGTTTTAAAATATTGAAATGTGTTCCTCAACAGAAAAAAGATTGAGAACCACTGATATATAGTAATACAATCAGTCATATGATATTTTCAATTATTCAAATCTATTTCAGAATTCTAAATTTTTCACATCGGTCATTTTTCAACACAAAATGATAAAGTAAACAAAAATCTAAAAGCAACTGATATATGTGAACTGATAAGATTAAATGACATCAAAGTGGTACATGTTTTTATTGCATGTTATTCTCTCCAGCTGTAATTGAAAATTTTCTCTTTTCTTGAATGCTTTTTTGCTTAAATGTTTACTTTTCACAATAGGATTATAAACTTTTTCAATTTGCTGCTAAATGCATCACAAATATTCTCAATTGATAGTGAGTGATCATTTTCCTATATGTAGAGTCTGTTTCTGAAGCATTAAAATACTTTAATTGAAAATTAAAGGAATACATAAGAACATTTCTGAAAATCTTCTATAGACAATATTTGGATATAAAAAATTTATATAGTCAATGAAATACAGGTAGGCCTCAATTAGTGCGACTTATAAAATTGATACTGTTTTTCAATTAGTGCGAAAAATTAATTAAAATATTAAGAGTTTCATTTATGTTGGAATTTTATTGGTTTAATTTTTAAAATTTAATAGCATAGTAAATTTTAAAGTAGACTGAATCAATTACACAAAATTCCTAGATTTAATATAGAAATTCTGAAAATATGGTATATTAATAATTTACAACTTTTATAAAGATGGAAGTTATCAGTCAATAATTTTTAAGTTAATATAATTTATGAATTGATTATTGTTTTATTTTTTTTTCATTATCAGCAAAAAAATTCTTTTAATGTTTGTGCATTTAGGTGAAATAGAATATTACATTTTAATTTTTTTATTCATTTGAAACTTGATAAAAATATCAAGTTCAAATATCAAAGTTTTAAATATCTCTTGACATTGAATTTCATTCTTCTTGTTTGATATTTATATAAATTTAATTTTTGTAAATTAAAAAAATAATATTAGATTGCTTCCCATTAAATATATTTCATTTAGTTTAAATAAAATTTGTGAATTCAGTAATATACACAATAAAATATTCAAAACTAGATTACTAATAATTATAAATATACAAGCATAAATGATTTGATTGATTTATATGATGATAGGAAAGAATAACAATATTGATTTTATTTGATATTATTACAAACATTTTTATTCATGATTTTTTTCATAGTTTTCTTTATTAATATATTTGAATATTGGGTATTTGGAATTCTTGGAATATTATATACAAATAATGTATTTGAATCCAAAAATTCCAGATGGCCTAAGATAATGCATTTTTAAATTGCAGTAAATTTTATAAATACATCAGAATTAGAAATATAAATTTTTATTCTGAAATAATTTAATCTATAATATATTTCTTATGAAAAAAATTACATTTATAAGGAAAATAATGAACTATTAGTTAAAAGTACCAGATTTATGGATTTAGAAGTATACTAGATGAGAAAAGATATTGTATTGGATTCTGTTACTACATAACTATGATTGTATGTTTTGTAATTTGATAATGGCAGATTTTTGTTTCTCATTAGGATAAAGGAACCCATAATCAAAACTGACAAGAATGTTGTCTTCATATTGCATTATGGACTTGAATTCATAATTAACTTTGTATAAGTGTTTCACAGTAAATTGATATCTTACTAAGATTGGAAAAGACTTCATCAGTTTGTCTATCTTGTAAGGACAACATACAAAATTTACAGTCATTTACTTCTTTACAAAGTGAATCACCCATTTTACAATATTATCCAATCCCATTAAATAGTAAGAATGTTGTAAGATAATCCAATAGGGTATTACTTCTTAGTAATTTGCTCCAAGATCTCAGAAGTTGAAGTTCTACATAGCTAAGCTATTGTCTGAAAAATGATTTTTACAATAGAAAGTGATTGTTTCATTTAGAATACTCTACTAAATAAATATTAAACATGAAAAACTTAAAAAAAAAAAAAAAAAATTAATGAAATCATTTTATAAATTACTTTATCAAAATGTTTAGAATGATAAATGCAAGTTATAAACATTTAAGAAAATAATAAATTAACTTTTATTAGAAAAGTTGCTTCTTAAAATTAATGGTGCTGGAATTGGTGGAAAGGATATTACATATTACTGCCTTTTGATATTTCAGATGAAAAAACTGTCCAATGTAGTTTTGGCAATATTAGTTCAATGGTTTCAATGTTTGTGATTTTTTATTATTGTTCTTTTTACAATCTCTTATGCAAGAAACATATTCATAATTTATTGAGATGTTTCAGGATTAAATTCCTATATTCTTTCTCACTATCATACTAAGAAGCAAACTTATAGGGGATTTCACATCTATACAGTCATACCTCACCTTATGTTGTTAATTTGTTCCAAGACTTGCGACTTAAGTCGAAAAACGACATAAGTCGAATAAGCTCTTTAAAAACGACCTAGACCCTTATAAATAACCCCGTAATGTCGCTTATAACATTTTTAAGCTTCTGAATAATTCTATAAGTTTCAATAACCAGTTCATACCCCAATTGGATAAATGTCAAGATACTCTTGTACGCAGCATAGAAAGTTGAACAAGTGTGAACTTTGGCATAAAAATGCAGCATCTAGCCATATAGCAAAAGTAACATCAGCATCTATTCACCAATATATATATGTCGTGTTTTATGCCTCTGTGACCTGGCCTTTAGTAGAATTTTATTTTTTCCTATTAATAAAAAACTGACGTAAAATCGAAAACAACATAAGTCGAGGTATGACTATACTCAGAAATTAAGTCCTCAAATTTTAACTATTTGAGAAAATTTAATAAATCAAATGTGAATGGATTGTATAATGTATATTCCTACAATATACAAGAAAAAATTAATATCAATCAATAACATTAATAACTAAATTATTTTTATTTTGAAAGACTAAGACTATATTCTTTACTGATAACATGATTGATAATTATTAATTACCAATAGATATTACTTCCTATCACTAAACTCTCTAAAATCTGAATAACTAGTCACTAAAATTCTTTGGATAATAGCAGGTGAGATCTAAAACATCAAAATTCTGATAGTTGGCCAAAATGTGGTAATCAAAATAAGATCAAAGTTCATATAGCACTAACAGCAAGTATTAAAGGAACTTTAATATGGTAAAACATTTTCAGACCCAACACCGGTCCCTCATCAGTAAATGTTTCTTACAGATAACATTCTGTAAGAAACATGTACTGAGGGACCGGTGTCGGGTCCGAAAACGTTTTACCATATTAAAGTTCCTTTAATACTTGCTGTTAGTGCTGTATAAACTTTGATCTTGTGTTAAAGCAAGTAGTTTTTTTCATATTTGGTAATCAAAATATTTAGAAAATTGCAATTGATAACAGTGTTAAACTGTTTTTGGTTTCCAATAAATAGTAATATATCAGAGTTATTCTAATTTAATTATTTGAATTTATAAGAGCATTAGACCAAACAATGAAAATGGACAATTCCTGAAAGAAAACTTGATTTTAATTGAAGGATATAGCCATTAAGATATGGCAAAAAAATTTTGCATTTATAAAATAATTTGTATGTTACCTTTTTAATACTTTATACAGTATTATGTTACATTTTTAAATTTTTTCTTCAATTTAAAAATATTTTTATTTATTAAATCATGAATTGTATGAGGACTCTCTTGAAAATTTTTCTTGACTACTAAAAGAAAAAAAGGTTCAAAAATCTTTATATTTTTATATGAAAGGAATAATTGTCATTATACAGTGAAACCCCGATTTTGAAACTTTTCGGGGACCGGCCCAAAAAGTCGAACGAGCCGGAAAAACGCACGAAACGGAAACTCTGATGACGTCATAATAAAAAAGTTATATAATTAAAACGTAGGAAGAGGCAAAGTTTTACATTGCAAGTATAGGAAAATGCTCAGACTTCCGAAAATAGACATTTAAAGCGGGAAAGTCATACGATACGGGAACGTACGAGCCGGGTTTCACTGTATAGTAAATTTTTATATATTCAATTTAAAATCAATACTTATTAGCAAATTTTATTAGTTGAATGTTCAGTCAGTAAATTTGTCATTAACACCACCATTACTTTTATGATGAGTATCTCCTGAGTAGATGCACATCAGCCATAGAGATTGAGGAGGCTCCCAATGACAAATAATAATATATTCTGTATTTGTTAATTAAAACAAATATTTTGTATAAAAAAGTTTATTTATTATTACATTCCTTTATACATATATTTAATATTTGTGATAGAAATGTTTAACAGGCATAGCAAACAAATTAAATAATTTACAAAATAATAATTTCTCATTAATAAAAATACATTATACAATAATCCATTTCAGTTTTGACTAAAAAAATTTTAAAAATACCAGAATCAAACTTGTCTTTCTGATCACACACAGTAGTAATTGAATGCCAAATGCATCACACTATGACAGCACTCATTAAATTATCAATATGGCAGTATATAAAGAATATAGAAAACTTTAAAACTGTTTTTCAGGAATGCTTAAAAGTTGTCATATTGCATTATCATGGATTTGTAGGAAGGTGGTTACTACAACATATATAAAAATTAGCAAAATTGGAGGGAGCCATTTGGTTGGCACTCTCTTGTTAGTCATTTAGTGATAGATAATGTTAAAGAATAAATTATAAATTGAGCACTATAGGGAAGGGCCAGATACAATAAAGGGCATCATAGGGTCATACTCATACCCATACTGATGCTGAATAATAATCTGTATCATAATTCTAAATATCAGTTTTAGATTTTAAGTGAAAAAGATACATACATACATACATACATACATACATACATACATACATACATACATACATAAAAAGATACATACATACATACATACATACATACATACATACATAATCTGTATTTTATAATTTATATAGATTTACAAAAAATATGAAACTTAATAAATCAATGACATAATTTTAAGAAGAAAGCATTCTTTCTTGAACTATAATCAGGTTATTTAGATAATTGTTAATGCCCAGTAATAGAAATTGTGATGAAATCTTTGACCAGAGCTTATACAAATCAATTGCTGAATCTTATACAATAAATATTTGTTCTCTCTCGAAATCTCCTAAAAGCAAGCAAGCATTCTCTTTATTCTTTGCCCTGTTGTTGCATCTCTTTTCTCATTTGAATCAATGTTCTAAAAAGTATGTTACTATAGCCTCAATGAGTCTAAGCCCTTCAGTCAATTTTGAAATAATCTTGGATTGATCTGCAGGTCCAGGTTAAAATCAGATTCTTCAAAAACATTTTACTTCTGAATTTCAATAAGATCATTAAATTTGAGCTCCTCTTCATAAAGTGTAGCACCTCAAACATCTTCAGAATCAATTTCCAAATCAAGTTTGTTACCATAATACCTGGAGTTTTAGTTGCCTAGAAAATGAGATTGACTTTTGGAGTGGCATCTGAGCCTTGAATATCTGCAAAGATTGAAGATGCCCTTCAATGATTTTGTCAGCAGCTTTTATCTATGTCATTATAGGTTGACCATATATGTGGTAAAATATTTCCTTCTTATTTTATGATGTTTTTTCACCAGAGGTTAAAAAATGGCAGTGCTATTCCAGCATTCACCATGGGCTCCTATAGTCTGTAATAGAATCAGTTATGAGGTGAAGAATGGGATTCAGCAATTCAAGCCCAGATCCTTGAAAAACTCTGGAGGAATGGAACTTGGATTTGATCTCAAATTGTCCAGTATGAAGTGCAACATACTTTCATATGGCTGACTCTTCTTCACTAAAAATTGATAAAAAGTTTTTGCTTTTCACCTAGAGGATCAGGATCGAATAGTCTAGGAATATGATATAAATATGGAACAGTGTAACACAAGACAACGTAAATTGGAGGATTCCTATAAATATAGAATTTATAATTCTTTTGTTGGTATAATGAGAATTTTTTGTTTAACAGAAATTTAAATTGGATTTTAGTATACTAGCAGTTAAAACAGGTATAAACAAGTATTATACTGCTTCTTTCCAGTCAAAATGAAAATAAGTAAATGCAGCACTATTTAGCAGTAGAAATGGTTTTAATATTCATAATCCAAAATGTTTACAAAATCTGAATGTTACAAAAATGCAAAAAATAGAATTTTTTGTATTTTTATAACATTCTTTTAATTTTTATATTTCCGCTGATGTTGACTAAGCTTTTAGTTGAAAACATTTCGGATTAGGAATATTAAAACCATTTCTACTGATCAGATAAAACAAGATATAAACTGCCTAAAACACTAATACAATAACGAATAAAAAGCACTAATGGCAGTAGTGACTTCAAAAAACTTATTTATTTCGAAATAACGATTTATAATGTTAATAAATAACAAAAATAATGTTCTTTTTAAGTTATTGTATATGCTGATGATGATCTAGTTGTTAGACCAAAAGTACTTTGTTATTTTGAAATAAATAAGTTTTTTTGAAGTCACTACTGCCATTAGTGCTTTTTATTCGTTATTACCATTTCTACTGCTAAATAGTGCTGTATTTATTTATTTTCATACCACTAGTTGTTTTTTCTCTAAAAATATTCAATGATACAGGCAGTTCCTGCTTTAAATAGATCCATACTTACATGAAGATTTCTTGACTAAAAATAAAAATATACTGAACATAGCAAATAAACCTATAACACAGAGACAGGAGCATTTTTCTCCTAATTTTATCATTTTTCATATGTACAAGGGTGGTTCAATAAGTAATGTAACAAGATCTCTCATTGTGTAAATTTTTCAACTTGTACATATACTTATAAACAATAGTATGACCTTTGTACAGATTATTTTTTCACATATTTTTGATACTTGGCTAAATATTTGTTCAATACACCAAGGCATTTATGCCAGCATTGAAGAAGTCAGTGTCAAGCACTTGAAATCATGACATGATGGCTTGCTGAATTTCATCATCAGTTGTGAATCATTCATATGGCTTGCACATACTGGCACATACTTCACTGGCTTGCACAGATGAAAATCATTAGGTGCCAGGTTGGGGCTGTAAGGAGGATGGTCCACTGTAACAAGTCATGCATGCTGTTGGCTTAGACACCAAACCCACCTGTTTTCGTGACATAATATTAGCACTGTATACCTCACCAAGTTGGCAATGAATTTCAGCTGGTGATGTGCTCTTTAGATGCAGAAATATGATCACACTGTACACTTCAATGTTTGACCATGTTTCTGTAATGCTGCCATCTTACAACAGATATTGGGAGAGTATGACTAACATAAGGTGCCATCTAACAACCATGTAGCAAAGCAGTGTCAATCTGCTTTGGCTTGGACGGAAATTATAATGATATAGAGAATATTATATTCATGTGAGGTCTTTGTTACTTATTGAATTATCTATGTACATGTTTTTCAAGGCTTACTAAGTCAGTTTTAGTTAATGATCTAGGCCTAAACTTGGATCTTTTCTGAAAAACTGAAGGTATGCGATCAAGAATTGAATTCAGATCCTCTAAAACAGTGAGTGACTGCTTTATCATATAACTTATGTGCTTATTCTTTAAATATAACTATTTTTAATGTTATATCTTTGTGACACAATATAAGATACTATTTCAATATTGTATTGGGTATGTTCTTACATATGTATGTTTTGACTTATATATAAGATTTTGCAGAACAATCCATTTATGTAAGTCAGGGATTGCATGTATTTAAACATCTATTATAATTATAGAAATTTAAATGGTATTTTATGAATAAACTTTATTAATTTAATAATTTATATTTGAATTTTATTGAAGTTATTCTAATTATCTAGATATTTACAGGGAAATTGAATATATTCTGTTTTAAATGAAAGAAAAATTTTAAATCACTTTTAAAAACATGTTTAAAATTGTATAAAGTTTAAAACACAGTTGTATAGAGTTTTTCTGGCATATTTCTTGCAAATTTTATGAAATATTATTTAAACTATAAAAATATATATTAAATAGAACTTAAAATTTCAGCACATCAAGCAGGAAAAGCAATACTCTCATTAATAACATAAAATAACTTTTATTTAAAGCACTTTAGGCTCTATCGAGCCCTCTTCAGTAATTACATTCAAATCACTAAATGTAATTACTGAGGAGGGCTCGATAAAGCCAAAAGTGCTTTAAATAAAAGTTATTTTATGTTATTAATGAGAATATTGCTTTTCCTGTTTGATGCGCTGAAATTTTAAGTTCTATTTAGTAAGAACAAAGCAGTGTAGTAATATGAGTTATAGTAAAATATATATTTTTTGTTTTATGCATTTTCATTATTAAATAATAAGTTTAATTAGTATATTTTAAATTATTTATTGTGAAATAATAATTCATATTTCTAGAGAAACCTTCCTCAGAGGCAAATATGATCCGATCACCGAATATTACCAAAGTCCAAAATAGATGTAAGAATCATTTGTTTTAAATTAAATTTATCAAATATTTAATTTTATTTAGTGACAGATAGATCAAATCAAAATATAAATATTGGTAGATTTAATCATTATTATTTTTTATAATTTTACATAATGAACTTTTTAATATTTTAAATGACTAACTTCTGCTTTAATTTGTCAAACAAATAGGTACTTGTTTGAAAAGATAAATATATAGATTTATTTACTGTGTGAAAATGTTTTTACATAGTTAACAAATGTGTATATATTTCTTTGTGAACTTTGTGTCTTTATGAAGGAGTAGTCAAAAATTGAAAAGTTTTTTGCAAGATCATAAGAATTGCCAGTTTAATTGCACTGTATTCTCAATATGCCTTTGTGCCAGCTGCATGAGCTGTCATATTTATTCCTAACAAAGATGGTGTTACAGATCCTTTCAATTTTTTTTTGTTAAAATATGTAGATATATATAACTGAACATAAATATTTTTTTAAGTATTTAAATATTGGGTACTGTACAAATACAATCAAAAATGTATAAATTGTACATCTTCTTTCCACTAGTAGTGTAATATGATAGTGGCTGGGTGTACCATATTTATTTCTAAAAATGTCTATTTTTTCTAGATTATATTATTAAAAGTATTTGGATATATATAAATGTTCATATTTAAATAAATTTAAAAATAAGAATATGTAGATCAATGTTTTTAACAAGTAAACATGATTGCTAATAATTCATGTATCAAGTTAATATTAAATATAAATATAATTATCTCCAATATTTCTAATCAACAATTTGTGCATTTTCAATTAGTTCTGATCATTTAGGAAATATGGGATAATTGTTTTGCAGCTGATTTCAGACATCAGGTTTATGCTTTTGATTGTGTATATGCTGGTTGGCTTTCTACTCATAAAGTAAAAATCATAACAGCACTTCATTAGCAGTATATAATGTTTTATATATACGATATCAACATATTTTGTATATATAAAACAATATACAATGGACCTCCAAATAACAAATAACATGTTCCCTATAATGTGGATTCATATAATGTAGCAAACAAATTGCAACAGTACTCATAGATCACAGACAGTAAACAACCTTGTATAATGCATTAGCTAAATTTAACATTTTAACACATACTTTGATTTTTTTTTTGTTTTTAAATGCAACACAGTACTGTCATCATAATCTTTATGTATGCATAGGGAATCTAATAGTTATAAAAGATATAAAGGTTTATCTCAAAAGATTAAAATGCATATTTAAAGATATAATGGAAAAATATTTTTATTCAACTTTAAAACAAAACAAAAATAAAAATAGTGCTTCACTATTTAATATTTTTTCACTGTCAGAATTATCCAAAATAAATTCCAATATTTTTTTTTTTAAAATTGGCTGCACAGATTCTTTGCTTGAAGAGTCAGTAGTTTCATCTCTATTATTATTGTTATTATTATTATTATTATTTAAAAACGAATCCTTTTCCAAATTATATTTGATTTGAAAATATGGAGATAAACAATCAAGCAGTTTCCTTTTAAATTTGACAAAGTCTTTTGTACTATTGATAGGTCAATATTTATAAAATATGTTTCTAGCTTTTTGACTATTTCTAATTCTTTATTTAAATTCTCTAAAGTAGTGATGAGCAAACTTTTGCAGAAAAGAGGCCATTTCATATCATATATATATACAGGGCCGGCTCAAGGTACTGGCAACTCGGGCAGTTGCCCGGGGCGCACCATGTGCTTAGGGGCGCCATCAAGAATCTTCCAAAAAAAGAAAAGTGAAAATAATAAATAAAATATTTTTTCAATCTGACGTTTTTAAGATGGACAAAAGCAAGTTCATCTATATATTTTATAAATTAGGTTCATAAACACTAATAAGTTACTGGATGTCATGCCAAATCTATGGGTTGCATTAAGAATAATCTTACAATACCTATTACTGTGGCTGCTGGCGTGAGAAGCTTTATTTTACTAAAGCTTATAATAACATACTCAAGACAGAATGAATTCTTTGGCAATTTTGTCTATAGAAAATGATATGGAAAAGAATATAAATATAGAAAGTACCATGAAAAGATTTGCTAAGCTAAAGTCTAGAAAAAATAATGTTTTAGGTAAGCTAATTGTTCTCACTGACCAAATATTGGTTGAGAAAAATATTATTTTTGTTCATTGTTTATTAAAAACAACCCAGGTAATAATTTCATTTCTGTATTTTTAGTTTTTTTCTTTGTGAAAATTTTTATAATTATCCTTAAAAAGGGCACCAAAGTTCAGCTTGCCCAGGGTGCCAGTAACTGTAGAGCCGGCTCTGCATATATATATATGTTACGGTAAAAGTGAGTGATTGATGATTATGCATAATCACCAATCATCTTAGTAAGTTTGATAACTTTCATTAAATTTATCACTTTTACCAGAGATTTTACATAATTCCCAAATGAAGTTGGTAAATTTGATAAATATGCTAGAATTTCTCACTTTTACCGGTAATTGTGTGTAATTTTGAAATGAATTTGGTAAATTTGATAAATATTGCCGAATATATTACTTTTAAAGCGATTTTTGCTTAATTTTCAAAATATAGTTTATAAATTTATAAAAAAATTAAAAAATGAAAAATTATCATGAAATTTTTCATTTTTTTTTGTTTTAATTAATAATTTAATTATAGGGTTCTGTTATTTCACTTTTACAGCACCCTCTTAGCACTCATTCATCTTTAACTTCGATTATCTCTAGCTGTTTCAGTACGTTTTTCAACATTGTTTTCCATACCCTTTTGGCCAAATCTGCATCTCTTTTCAAAGATGTTTTCTAGAGTCGTCTTGAGGATGTGCACAATAGACCATTGTTAGTCGTGGTGCTTGGGCTGGGTAGGCTCCTCCCTTTTCTGCTACTACTACTTGAGGATACGAGTCTGGATATATGCTTCTATGTTTAGGGGCAAATCAATAGCTCGGAAATGATTTTTGTAGCAAGTTGTTGCGATACTGTTTCAAGTCATTGCATAGGAAATTAAATTTACTTGGCACCAGTGACATTTCTAGCATTGGTGTCACCCCTTCTCCCTCAATATTATATAAAATGTTTGCTCGTTAAAAGCAGGGATTTAAGAAATCATAGAGAATATCTTTTATTGTTAGAATATAAACATTAAAAGCTATACATAGATATACTAAGTACCTTAGTGCTTATTTTGCATCATATATAAGTGATTCACAATTGGAAATTCATTTCAATGATATTTGATATTAGATAGCCTATAGTTGGCCAAACATGCTTGGTTGTAAGTGTTAAAAAATACTTACAGTTGTAAAATTGGCGAAAATGTAATTTTTTAAATTATGTTTGAAAACACTGGGTGTCACAGTGTTAAAAAATACTTAGTTGTAAAATTGGCGAAAATGTAATTTTTTAAATTATGTTTGAAAACACTGGGTGTCACCCAGTGTGGACCGCACCCCTATAGTGACACCACTGCTTGGCACTTATACATCATGCTCAATTCATTTGCCATTAATTCATATTTCCTCTTTTTCATTTTCAACTGTTGTTAACAATTCTTGATTTGTGATTTAGATTTCAATAAAACATATAATTTCTTTTGTCATATACAAAAATATCGGGCCTATCATGTTCAAGTTTTATAGACGTCTTTATCTGGGAGTCAACTCTAATTTCCATACCTTCATTTGTGATTATTTCTTGAATTGAGTGAGATCTTATTTTCTTGACCACTTAAAGCTGAACTTATTACATAAATGACAATGAATGTACCCAACTACTTCATTACTTGGCAAGAATGCATTATTAATCAAATTTACCATCATAGACTGGCAATTATGCATAATGTCCAGTAAATTTGATTAATTAAGTACGATTTATCATATTTACCAGTATGAACCAGTGATTATGCATAATCACTGGTAAATGTGATAAATTCGTAATATATGAAAGAAATTTATCACTTTTGCCGAAATTGTTGGTGATTATGCATAATAACTGGCGATTTATGTATAATCACTGGATTAATCACTTTTACCATAACATATATATAATGAAATATAGCCTAGGGCTATACTTAAAACTTATACTTTATTTTTTTCCTTTAATAATTATGAAGAAAATACAGCATATAATCTTATTATTTATTTAAGAAATTAGTAATTAATGACTTTTATGAAATTCTTTACATTCTTTAAAAATCCAGAATCCATTTCCAATTCTAAAATCCATTTTTCCAAATCCAGATTAAATTTTCAAGTTTTTATTTTTAATATCACTCCCAAATATTCATCAGACATCTGTGTTCTTAAGGAATGTTTGTTTATGTCATTATAGAAAAAATTTTTTGTATTCATTTTATTTATCAATAAAATTTTGGGCATTATTGTCATTATTTACGAGAGCCACTTGAAATAGTTCCAAAGGCTGTGGTTTGCCCACCACTGCTTTAAATTAAAATGTTGTTCTGATTCATTAAAAATCTGGAATGAATTTTCTTCATCATTACTAGAATCAAAGCAATTTGCTAATTCTACTGTAATAATTAAAAAACTTATTCAAATTCTATGTTTATTATTATTATTTAAGGAAACTTGCTCTAAAACTTAAATATTTTAAATAAACTTAATCAACAGTCTGAACACAATAAAATTATATTTGAAACTTGCCTGAATCTCTTTAGCAATACTTAATCTGTGCTGGAGCTTAGAGATTTGTTTATGCATGCTTAGATGCATTTGAGCTTGCAACCTCATGAAAAAATCACACTACAGTCATACCACAGTCAGAATTTAGGAACCACACTCATAATCAATATATAACCTTTATGTTTTGTATAATGCAATTTCCTATAATGTGGATCCATTGCATACAATATGTTAATGTATATATTGCATGGGTATGTGATGATAAAGTACAACAATTATAGCAAGCCTTAGCAACTCAAAATGCTGAGCTATCACTAATTTTAGAATAGAGAAGTAAAATAGCCATTCATTTCTTGGCTATAAATATAGAAATCAAAGTAAGTCAATATATTGCTCATATTTATAGAAAATTCGCTTTTGTACCAGTCATTATACCTTCCTGATTTGAAAACCCCAGGGAAATGAAAGATCAGCTTTTAGGTCTTATTTTAAAAGAGTAATCATACATTATACTACAGAAGCTGATAAGAAAGTTAATTTTAATACTATGATTAACTATGATAGAAAACATGACTACACTTATATGAAATCACTCATGATTTCATATTCAAGTCTTTTAACAGAGATAAGTGAGTTTCCCACTTATTAATTAAAGCTCTCTGTAGCTCTAATTAATAAGTGGAATGGCCCAAAAATCTGTTTACTCTTCAAGGGATGGAGAGAAGGATTCTGCAAAATATTTTAGTTTTAAAATCTGCTAATGGGGAAAATATGGTGCAACAGGAATGCATGAAAACACACAAAAATTAAATAATTAAAACAAATATAAAATTTCATTTCAAAATTGTTTTAAATTAATATTTGATAAAAATTGGACTTTTCTTTGTCTTGACTGAAGAAGTGGAAGAATCAGTTTCATTGTCTTGACTGAAGAAGTGGAAGGATCAGTTTCATTGATCCAATGATGAAACAAGATTGCCTTCTGTCAAACAATAATATGATTGCCTCTTATGGAATAGGATCAATTTCATTGAACAATGATGAAACAAGATTGCCTTCTGTCAAACAATAATATGATTGCCTCTTATGGAATAATAAACAAAAATTATAAGTTCATTCTCCGAAAAGGACAAATGAGGATCAGTCAAGACAAAGAAAAGATATTTGAGAAGAAGGTGGGGAAAATATTGCAGAGAAGGGTGAATCTATGTCCTGTTCTGTTGGTGGTCATCTGATGAGGACTAGGGAACAAATTCTTTAAAGAATAATGAGGAATGACATAGATTTCTTGTTTACTTTCTCTCTCCCAGGTATGATCTACACATTGGATAGCTCTCTCAAGTGAAATGTTAATATTGTTTTATTTTCTGTTTATATTAAATAAATATGTTGTTTGCTTTATATGTATTTCAAAATCAATTTTCATATTCTGGATCCTTGTGTCACTTACTCACAACCCTATTGAAAATATGCTAAAATTTATCAATACTCATTTTTTATATTGGCCATATGCTGTGGAATCCTTACAGCTGTATATTAAGAAAAATAACATTTTTGAAAATATTAAATTATTTAATATGCTTAGCTTCATAAAAAATTGAATTAATATTTTATGATACAAAGAATTTTTAAAGTCTGAAAAGCATTAAGATTTTTTGAAAAAAAAAATTATACTAAAATAGATTAAAATTCATGTTTTGAATTTTTATGATTTATATATTTCATTAGAAATTTATAATTATTTATAAAATAATAATGGTATTGTTTAAAAGTTTAGAATTACATTATTAATAAAAGCAGATTTATTTTAATTTGTATAAATTTTAATGACACTATTAAATGTAAGATACACTTGACAAAGCCATTCCATTTCGAATACATACCAGTGTAACAATGTCAAAATACTTTAATGTTAAATATTCAAGGTCACAATATTAAAAACTATCAATAATTCTTATACCTAACAGTTTTCACAACTGCAAGATTCCAGAGTCCAGCCTGGCCAAGTCTTCTAAACTACCAGAAAATAACTTCCAAAAATAAACTAACAAATCTAAATCTAACATCAACATGACAAAAACACAACCAGAAATTCACAATTGTTAAAGTAATGAACAAATGTTAGAACTAAATAGCAAAAGTATTTTAATGCATTAATAACTAATAAACTGAATAAATTCAAAAACAGGTAAATTAAATAAAAAATAATAATAATTTATTGAATCCAAACACTTATAAAAAAGTGTTAACAAAAACTTTAACCAGTAATAAAAAACAAAATAATTTAATGATAAAACTTGCTTAATTAGCAATCCAAACATCCAAAACAACAATAAATTGATTAATTTGAAATAATAAATAGTAAAATAAGTTATTATTTAAAGTTATCTTTATACACTGATACAGAAAAAGTAATCTGTTGATACCACAAAAGAGAAATACACCCAGATTTCAGTTTACATTTTTTTCAAAGTTATGTAATAAAATAAGAACATTTTGCTTTGAGCCATAAAATTCCATATTTGTGTCATCCTTGGAATCATATTTTCTTTGGTAACACAGTGATTCGCATTATGCAGTTTGATTACTGCTCCTAATACGTTTGTACACGCATACTTCTGGTGCCACAATAGTAAATACAAACTAAATCTATTTTATCCTTATATTTACCATCTTTAGGAAATTGATAGTCTTATTCCTGATATTTTCTTATTGTCATTAGTGCAATCAAATACAACACAATATAGCATAACAAAAATTTTGCAAATAAATAATTACATTTAAAATTATATTTTTATCTAAGCAATATGTTTAGATAAAAATATAGTAATTTAGTATTGTAGATTCAATAAATTAAATAAAAACATATTTTTTTATTATTTTATGAATCTACAGTGCTAAGTTACTTCACTTGGCTTTACCTCATCAGTATGGTGTCTAGTAAGAGATATGTGCATCATTACATTTTCTATTCTTTATAAATAGTAAAAACTCTTCTTCTTTAGAAACTAAACGGTGCACACACTGCATTATTCAGTTTCTGCTCCACATGTGAAACAGGTATATTGCACTTACTGTGGATATCTCTTGCAATTTTCTGTTTGTTGAAAATAGAAATGCCAGTTCCCTATCTTCTATATTTAAATAGTTTTTTTATGGAAGTTATTTTGATTTGTGTTGTTTCAGTCTGCATCTTGTTTTGAAGAACATATCTTTGACACAAAATGGAGTTCTGGGTATATAGATTCACTAATTCAGTCACAGCAAACTATACTTCATGGCTCTAATAGCAAACATCTTTCTTAAAGTAGTGATTTTTACTAGTCCCATGCTTGACTCATTTACATATGTTTGTACAACTACTTCAGTTTTTAGTTTACAGATAAAACAATTCATGTCAGCCTCTTAACAATTTGACAATAATTATTTACCGATTTTAAATCATTGAAAAGAGATCATGCATCAATGTTATTAATTTAGAATAGATGATGTCACATGACAAGTGAGTTTGTTGGGAAGACAGAAATTCCATTTTGTAACTTGTAATTTCAAACTTCTGAGATGGAAGACAAGAAATGTAAGTTAAATCTTAAACTAAAAAAGTACTTCATATAAAAATAAATAAGAAGAAAGAAGAAATAAAAATAACTTTGGACAGGTCAGAGTTAAATCTTAGTAAATATAGCAAAGACAATGCCAAATCTTAAAGAAAGAATTTAACAGCACACATTTAGGGCATATACTAATTTATTGAAACCAGATAGACATTTAATGCACTATATAGTGAAGTTATACTATAAATTTTATGATTTAGTTTTCAGTTTGTAATAGTAAACCTGTAATAATATAAATTAATAGAAATTTTTAAATAAATATTGATAAAGGATTAATTTAAACATGTATTTCATTTATAAAAGAATTAAAAAATTTTATTTAAATACAGAAAAAATTATGGTAGATAATATAGATAATGATTAAGTTTGCCAGATATTCAAGTTTTTAAATTATTTCTTAATCTATAACTGTATAACAATTTTGATATTAAATTATCATTTAGTATCAATATTACACTAGTATATTTATATGTATTTATATAAGCTGTATTGTAACCAATATATTATATAAGAAGCAGTAAAGAATTGTTGTTCTATTAGTTTCGGTGAAATTTGTTTTATTGGATTAGAATCATGCCTAGAAATTTTTTCTTCATATATGTTTTTGAGACTTCTTATTTTTATACAGGTCCAGATTAAGGTTGAGTTTTATAATAGTATAAAAGTGTCTATAAACATAATGTTTATGTAAGCTAATTCTTTAATAAAATGATAAAAAGATTAGTAAAAGAATGGTATTGAAATGCATTATTACAAACAGTTAAGAAATAATATACATTGTTGTTAGTTTCATAGATAGGACATATGGTTTTTAAAAAATTCATCCAAATTTAACAAAAAACAAACTTCAAATAATACTATTAGAAACAATTTCATTTGCATGGTTTTTAGCATTATGTTTTTCAACAATAGAAAATTTTAAAAATTCATGAATGTTTTTATTGATGGACATGACATAATAAAGATCAGAATAACATTATCAAATTGCAATTATTTATCCAAAATTAGTTATTTCCATGATTTGTTGATATTATTAAATATACATGACAAAAATGAATATTTATATAAGTCATTTAATTATTTTCAAATGTATTTTAAGCATGCTTTAAAATTTAGCTAGTAATTTTCAAGCTGCTCTCAATTATTTGAAGGAATATTTATAAATATAAAGTGGATCATTCCATATCATTGTTTCTCACATCTTATTACTTGTCATTTCTATACAGAATTTAAGTATTATGTAACTTTAAGCAAAAATAAATATCATAAATATGATATTTATATATAAAATTTGAAATGTCTGATTTCTGATTATTTTTTATGGATATATATCTGTGAAAAGCAAAACAAATAAAATGCCATCTTACTTATTTTTTGTTATGAATTTCTTAGATTTCTTTGAACACATTTTTCTTGAATTGGTAAAATTTGAACAGATAAAACTAGATAAACACAGTATCAGTTTTTTACAAGTCAGCTGGAATGACTAAATCACAGTAATGGAATGTTTATGTTATTGGCAAAGTTTGAAAAGCAGGCATTGTATAGAATACCTGGTGATTTTAGGCAAAGTATGAAACGATTAATATTATATATACTTTCTCTAAGCTTTGTATATAATGCCTAGGCATTATATAGAATGACAGATGCTATTTAGGCAAAGTATTAAAAGAGAGTCATGAAATCAATATATGAAAATACACAAAAGATATTAAATTAATACTTATTTATGAAAATTAAAAGGAACTTTAAAAATATCAATAATTTTGTCAAACAGGGTGCAAAATATAATACTTATTTATGAAAATTAAAAGGAACTTTAAAAATATCAATAATTTTGTCAAACGGTGCAAAATATAAATTGATTTATTATCTTTCAAAAATAAAAATTATTTATCTGATGAATTGTATTTTGAGCAAATTTTAGGAATATTTTTTAAGTGAGCCAAACATTTTAAAATTGTCTGCATATTTTTCCAGAAAAATCAAAATCTGTGAAGTTTTTTGAATGATTTCCTTAAAATGTTTTTTAAAACTAATTATTACAATTGGCTATATCTTCTTCAAAAATAACAGTAGAACCTTTGATAACATTCCTGATAAGAACAGAATTAATTGATTCACTCGTTGAGTGTCACATCATTTTAAAAAATACCCACTCGTTATTCTGCAAATTCCATTTATATTATATAACTCATTTCCTATGGCTAAGATCTTCTGGTCTTATATTTACGTTAAAAATGAGAGTTTCATCTACTTGAGTCATAAATCCAAGATCAACTAATTATCTTCTACTATTTATTTAAACTTTTTTTGATATTTTCTGGCAACATTCATATATATAGTAAGCGTGCTTAATTCAAATTAAAAAAATTCACCCGCCGTTAATTTATTTGAGTACTCAGAAAATATTTTCAGAATATTAAATAAGAATACATTGGATTCTGCAAAAATAGTGTTAATTAATTGAAATAGAAATTTTTTCCCATATGTTTTAAGAGATAAAATAAAATCAATTCATTTACATTCAGTGTTTCCAAAAAAAATTTTTCTTTTTGTGGATCTTTTAAAAATTAGATGTTTGAAGGCTGGGGTGTAAATGCCCAGCCATAATAGTAAATCTAAATGATTATTCTTCGTTTATTAATCTTTTCATGATTTCATTTTGCCTCAATGCAGGGCCAGATTGGTGCAATTGATCTACTCGGCTTAGGTCCGGTACTGAGGGGAAATATTTTATACTTTGCCTAAATAGCATTTGTCATTCTATATAATGCCTAGGTATTATATGCAATATCTAGGGAAAGTATATATAATATTAATCGTTTCATACTTTGCCTAAAAATGCCAGGCATTCTATAAACTGCCTAGGCATTCTATACAATGCCTGCTTTTCATGCATTGCCGGCAACATTTACATTTCAAGTGATGCCAGGTAGGAAGCATCAAATCCCAGAATGGTCTCAAAAATTATGTATGACTTCAGAAAAATTTCTGGAATATTGATTAGTATTATCAATTGAAAATATGTCTAATTTGAAGTTTCTCAATAGCAGATAATGAATAACAAAGTTTTTATTGTACTAAAAAACAATATAGAATTTAAACAGTTTTTTTTTTCCTTATTAAAATATTTTAAATTCATAAATTAAGAATCTGTTATTTTATTCCAAAATATCTTAAATATTTTAATAATAATTTTTTATTATTTGATTAAAGTAGTCTTTTATATCAAATTGTCTAGATCATATTTCTGAGTTTCATATTAAAATATGTAATTACACCAAATAAACTGACAAAGTTAGTTCCTGTTTAGTTGTTTTAGAATTAGCTAATATATTTATTATTAATAATCTCAAATTGATTCATTTTATAATCATTAATAATAATAGTTTGAAAATTTTTGAGGTTGGATGCAAATATTGTATGTAAAGTCATTTTTGTTTTTCCCAATTGCACAGAAGTATATTATAGGTTATGAGAATAGCTATTGTATAATTGTAACTATGGCAATTGCTTTTAAAATAAATTAATACTTTTGCAGACCTCACTACTATAGCTTGAAATAACTGAAAATACTTTGATTTTAGATTTGCATGCTATAGCAATCACAGAAATCAATGGTTTATCTATGTATTGTTATCTTGTATCCATTTTCCTACCCACACATTTATTGATAATGTCCTCATATGACAGCAATAATACTGATTGGCCAATATGAAAAATCAAGGAAATTGAATTACTATTATCAGTTATTTTTGGTTATAAACTGCTGTAGCAGTCATTTTTAAACTTGAATGCTGTAGGGATGATGATAAATATCCATGTACTTTATTCTATTTTGTTCATTATGTATTTATCTATGATATAGTTCAAATTGTATTTTTGTCTTCATTATGGAAATATTAAATATTGCTAGAATACAAAAAATATTTTATGATAATATAAAGAAGATAATTCAAAAAAAATTTTATATTAATGCAATATATATATTTGTAATATTTAACTCATGTTTACATTATTATACAAGTATTTATAATTACAGTTCATGTAAAAGCAAATATTATATTATTTTTTTTTAGGATGGTAATTTGGTAATTTAGATTATTAAAGGTAATTTTTATTCTATGTGAAGAAACTGTATAATGGCATAAACTTATATTTCATGTCTAAAATATGGCAATGTGGAATTCTTGTTAATTTTATGAAAAAAAAATAATATAAAGAATATATTCACAAAATATTGTATGAGTGATAAAATTTTTGATTGGATTATCATCTATATTATCAGATGGAAAAACACCAATAAAAGAATGACTCAAAAAGAGTATATTAAGCAAAACTAATATGATATATATATGATGTATATTAATATTACTGAGGTTCATATTCAATATAAGATTTCTCTATAAAGAAACTGAAAAACCAATATTTTGACAGAAATTTCTTAAAGTATAAGATTTTTGATGATTTATATGTGATATATGGAAAAGTTTGTTTGGAAAATTAACATAAAAATTTAATTATTACTATAATTGAAACTAATCAACAAAATATATTTATAATTCAAAATTTTGCCTTTCCTTTATAATTTAATAATAAATATCAATGATTGCTTTTCAATCTAAATTTTTAATATACACAAATTATTTAAAACATCCTTGTATATATATAATAAAAAAATTAGCTCCTAATTAAAATCTCAAAAGATATTACCATGCCCATTTAAGCAAATAACATCTTCAGTCAAAAATGTCTCTCTCCATGAAAATGTTAATAAACATAAAAATTAGTTATACTTAAAAAAAATAAACAGTGATTAATTGTTAAAGAAAAATGATTCATACATTTTTTAACTAACTGCTTTTTCTCTTTAATAATACTACTAAAACAACAGCACTTACCACAGTTGAGATTTATCGTAAACTTTTTTACTACTTCCATATCTATTGGTTAGCCAATAGATACAGAAGTAGTAAGAAAGTTTAAGATAAATCTCAACTGCGGTAAGTGCTGTTGTTTTAGTAGTATTATTAAAATGATTCATTTTCATTATTTGATTTGAACAGACTTTTCTTTAAGAATCATAATATTTTAATGAAATAATAAATACTTTCAAATCTATGCCAACTTATCTTCAAAGAGAATTTTAGTTAATCAGTTAAATCAGTGATTCCCAATGTTGGTGATAGTAACCTCTGGGGAGTTTTACAGCTTTTCAGGGGTTATTGTCATGATTACAAATTTTAGGGACATTTGGGTTCATAAGACATTGCTTGGCATAGTGGTCTGATGTAACAGTTGAAGCATTTAATTTTATTTAACACATACAATTTAATTTTTGTGCAAAATACAATAATCAGCATTTGTGTGATCTAGTAATGGTCAAAATGTGAAAAATTCTATAATAATTCTATAATAAAAATTTTTTAACAATTTTATTATAATTGTAAGTTATTGCTTTTTAGTTGGAATGTACTAAATTTATATGATAAATATATTAATATTTATTAAATGCAGATTAAATAAAATTGAATAGTTTTCATGCATTTCATAATAATGTAAATTTACTATTCATTAGAAAAAAAAATGTAAAAAATGAGTTTTTAATACTAGGAAAAATGCAGGGGAAACTCTGCCAATACAGTTTTATAAAGAACATCCAGAGTTGGTCTGCTCATGTAATTACTTATATTTTAAGGGAAGAATAGGAAGCAATGACATATACTTAACTGAGGAGAGCATTTGGCAGTAAAAGATTGGGTAACATTGAGTTAAATGATAAATTATATGTTGATACAATGCATCATTTAATTATATTTCATGATAGGATTTTTAGTCCTGGTTAGAGGCTGATTACAAAAGTATCATAAGAAGTTTATAAAGTTCATAAAAACATACACAATAAATATTTAATAAAATTTATTAATATTCTTTTAAATATATTTATACATATTAAATAAAAAATAAGTTATATTGGGGGTACCGGAAAGTGATGTCGTTCTTTTTATATTAATTTCAACGAATAAATCGTAAAACCAACCGATTTGACAATAAAATTTTGCATACTAGACGACAAAAGACTGTTGATAATGAGGATAATTACATTATTGTTTTATAATTAAAAATTTTATTAATTTTTATAATTTTTTTATATTGTTACATTTCTCAAAGAAAAAAGTTTTCCAAGCTATTAAATAAGAAACAGATACAGTAAAAGTCTAATAATATGCATGTGTCCAAAATACTAAACCATCAGATGATCTCTTAATAACATTTAATTTAATTTTAAAATTTCAATAAAAATTGATAAAAACTTATAAAATGATTAAATCCATAACAAAAAAAAAAGATATGAATTTTTGTATTTTAAAAATCTGGCAAAAGAATTTAAATAAGAGAAGAAAGATTCCATAATTATTTATAAAAAATAACAAATACTTCATATTTATGAAGCTAAAGCCTTCAGTTAGTATGATGATCATATTTCTGAACATTGGACTGAATTTCAAATGATTATGATTACATTATTGATATCAAAATTTAGGTATTATAAAAACAAAAATTATATTGTGGTAAAAACTAAATTCTCAATGGGAATAATTCTAATCAAACCTAATTTATGTCAAACAAACCCTTGATGCTTATAACTGAAATTTTAATAAAAATAAAATTTTATAATAATAATCCTTTATAGCACTATCTATCTATTAGTAATACACAAACTCTTTATCAGTCAAAACTTTAGTCAAACAAAAGTATTTGACTGCTAAAGGGCTTGTATATTACTATTGTGTTTGTTTAGGCTAGGCCAGTGGTTCCCATTGTGGGAGCATGCCCACAGAGAGGCAACTTTGATTTTTAAGGTGGGCAATTCAAGAATGAGTTATTAACAGTGATTTTTTTGCATTTCTTATAGTTCTAGAGACCTCATATATAGTATATAAATATATATTGTGACATATGCATTTTTAAAATTAAAATCAGAATGTACACGACGAATTTTGAAATTTTATTTGTTGTTTTTTCATATCATTATTATTTTTTTAACAATTTCTTAGTGATTTCTTCCTCAGTATTTCAACTGTCTTTTTATTCTTTTATTTTTCTCTTTCATGGATACCATGTTCTTTGGAAGCTTATTTAAACCAAGTTAATGGCCTTTTAGGCTTCCTCTACGTGAATAGGAGTTCACTTTGTAAATAATAAAAATTATATGTCATAGGGGGGCATCAGGATTTTAGAGATGCATAGGTGGGGCATGGCCAGAAAATGATTGGGAATCACTGGGCTAGGCAGTCTTGATGAATTTTTAATACTATCTATCTATTCCTTATAATTTATTAAGTAAATCTACTTTAGATAAAGAAAATGAAATTGCAGAATTTTAGTTGTTAGAATATAACTAAAAATGATTGTGTTCAAAAACTGAAATTCTCAATGTTTAATGGATTATAATTTGACCTATAGTATAAGATAAAGATGGCTCATTAGACCAAAAACATTTCATATAATAAGGTGTATTTGTACACATGAACAGTTAGATTTTACCTATTTAATTGATCTCATTTATTTTTTTTAAGTGCTTGAGTGTACTTAATGGATTTATTATAATAATTTGAAATGTGTAAGAGAGATTTTATGCTAAAAATTTTCAAAGTTTTTTTTTGTGAAATTATTATTTCTTATATTCACACAAGAAAATATCCTAATATAAAATATAAGAGAATACCATCTGTTTCAACAAATTTGAAAATCTTTGTTGTTTATAGTCCGTTAATATTAGATTGATTGATCATTCTACTCATCAATTTCAATACTGATAAAAAATATTAAATACATTTAATATAATTTAAATAGGTAACTTGAATCACAAGTTAAATAAAACTAATAAATATATAAAATTTATTAAACTCTAAAATAAAATATGAAAGAATTTGAAATCCTCCAGAGTATTAGAATTTAAGAACTTTAAAGCCATCCTGTTACACTCACAAAAATGCACACAAAATACAAAGCTTAGAATTTAACTTTTTACAATGGTAGGATTCTAGAAATATAGCAAAGTCCATTCCAAGCATTGGGAAATTATTAAATTTTTGTTATATTAAACTGTTCAAAATCAAACTTTCTTGTGCAGAGCTGATTTTTCTGTTTAACTTATCATATCAGGAAAAACAATAATGAATTATATAATATAGTTTTGACTTGTGTAGTTATGCCTTGAATTCTCTCTATGTTGCAGAGAACTCATGATATATAATATGAATAAATGTGAAGTTTTGTTTATTAATGCAATAAGATGAATAGTAATAATTACAAGTGATATTCATAAAGTAAGAACTGATTGACCAAAAAAAAATTTAATACTTATGAAAAAATTATTATTGCATTAATTCAAGCTTTTTAACTGCTATTCAATAATGATACTAACTTTAAATATAAGCACTTCAGCAGTTATATTTAGTTTTTTCTTTTATTAAAACTTAAAAACGTTTTTGGTATCTCTGATACCATCATCAGTTAACATGGTTATTGGAACTATAGAACATATTCAAAATTCGAACATAACTCAAATTACATAATTTTAAAATTACGTTACATATAATAAATTGTTATTAATTAATATTTTACATATAATAAATTGTTCTATAGGGAATCTATGTTCCCTAGTAGACGCATCCATACACAACTTGTATAGAATGGAATAATATACAATAAATATAATAAATA
>AYEL01065536.1:0-26812 GCA_000484575.1 Olivierus martensii
GTTCTAGGAAGTCTTGTGCTGATTTTATTTGATAATCATAATCTTCCAATTTCTCTAGACACCATCTAGCCAGCTGTCTTTCTATATTGTAAGTTGGTGAGCGTAATTTCTCCACTATCGGTCTAGCTGTAATCAGTTCTTTATGGGTTTTAATATATGCAAATAATCTGGGGCAGGCTGGGTTGATTATTCTCTTTTTATTTATAAAATGGGGCAGTTTTTTCTTTTTTAGGAGCTTATTAACTTTATTGTTCAGATTTTCCATAGGATTCTTCTGTAAGATTACCGCCTTGGAATCAGCTATGTATTGCTGGAGGAATGATTCGTACGTTTCTGTCTTTAATATCGTTATCTTTTTTGATTTATCTTCTTTAGTGATTGTTAGTTATTATGGTGTAATTTATGTTAACTGATGATGGTATCAGAGATACCGAAAACGTTTTTAAGTTTTAATAAAAGAAAAAACTAAATATAACTGCTGAAGTGCTTATATTTAAAGTTAGTATAATTATTATTGCTGCCAAATTTTTACATGAACTTTAGATCACTTTTCAATATTGTCATTATTGGAATTCAGATATTTATTGTAATGAGACTAAGTTCTTTATTCCTTGTCTAAGAAAGTCTCAGCCAGTTTTGCATTGCTATTTTCGGTGGAATTGCTGTTGTAGAAAATTTTTTCAATTATTATTTGTTTTTGACTGCTGTATGAGAAAGCTATGTTTCATTTATGATGATATGGTTCAAAAACCCATCGTCATTTTTGTATTGTTGCATGAAAGATGCTTAGGTCATCTAATTTTTCCTTTTAATATTTGTAAGCATCTTTGAAACTCACTTTGTGCATAGTTCATTATATTGTAATTATTCAATAATTTCATAAAGCACAGTTTGTAAAATTTAATAGAAATGAGTATTCAGATTAGAAATCATGAACTGTTGGTTTCTCAAAATTTTGTGCACTTTTCCTACAAGTTAATTACTCACTATTGGTCATTATGAGCATTATGTTCTTCCTTCAATGAATTGTCCATCTTATTTATCACTTTCTCTTCATTTATCACATTCTGTCCATAAATTGCATAAAGTTGGATTTTCAACTCCATGAATGTTTTTTGCATTTAGAATGTTTATTAAGAAGCAAATTATGCAATTGATGCATAAAAGAGATTGAATTTTCAATCTCTTTTATTCATTTTTAATCAATACTGTTAGTATTGATCAATAAAAATTAGAATTAGTATTGGCCACAATACTGATTAAAAATGAAGCCACAGCAGATAAACTGATTCCTCTTAGATACATTAGAAGTTATTTCAAATGCATAATTTTATTAGTATATGCCTTATCTCCTTTACATAAGACATAATTGATGTCTTATATAAAAATTTACACTTTGAAATTTCAATAAATATTCATCCTATTGACCATTACCTATATTAACTAAATATTTCTATTCAGATACTTCTAATGAGATCATTAAATTACAGTTTAATTTCAAATTATTATTTATTAATCATGTCTATAGTATTTTATTAAGATATAATATATGGAAGTATAGGTATTGTAAGATGAGAATTAATATCAATTCCAACCAGCAGATCTAATTTATTCCTTAGATAGAATTTCAAGTATTCAAAAATAGCAGTTGGCAAAAATTTATTTTTATCATAAGAGAGATTTTAATATTACTTAAAATGTTAGATTATCAAAAAAGTTTTTGCTGCTGTTATTATTGTATATTTTCTTTTCATTGTCATATGTATTGTTTAACAATTACTTTATCATTTATTTTTATTATTTTCTTTTCCATATCAAAACAAGAAGTTTCTTCATAATATTTAAAATAAAAATCATTAAAATATTCAATTTGTACATAATGCTCAATCTAATTTATATTTATTATTTGGTAAATAAAACTTTATTATTTAACTTTATTACAATGATACTTAAGTTTCAGAAATCTTCCCAATTCTTAATATAACTTGAAAACAATATAAAAATGGAATATGTGTAACTGGATCTCAATGAAATTATTAAGTACAGGTAGTTTTCAACTTATGACCACTTGTACTTATGACAGTGATGTTATTGATAAATTCTGTTATTGATTGGTCAATGCGATTGACAAAAGGTCCAAGTTCTAGAGCAATGAACTAATATACAAAAAGCATCCTTTGTCTGTATGTATTTTTGTGTTTATTATAATAAAGTGGAATGTGTAATAATAAATATTGGAAATGGGCAATCTATAAATTTTTGGCATTTCTGATTTACAATGATGGGGTTCAAACCAAACCCTATCATAAGTCAAGAACTACTTGTACAAATGATGCTGGGGTTACTATTATAGGCAGCTTTAAATCTATAAAAAAATTATCAAGCAATTTTGAAAATTAGACATCTTTTATATTATTATTTATGAAAAACAATAGCTATTTTTTGTATTTTGTTATTAAAAATATAAAGTATTTTAAATATATAATCTAAAAATATAGATAAATGTTACATTACTAAACTAAACTAATTTGAGTTTGAAAATATACTAAATTACATTTTCAAATTTAAGGTATAGAACAGATCAAAATTACATTTTTTTTAGAAGGAATGAAAAAATTCATAATTCTATCCTATAGAGAAGTGTCATTAATAACTTGTTTTTAATTTTTTTTTACTTTGAAAATTGAAAATTAAATCAAAACATTTTTAAAAGTTGTAAATCTTTTAAAAATTATAAATTGAATTTTGAAAAATTATTTGTGCTAATTCTCTTATTCTATTATAAGAATTTTTGTATAGTAAAATTCATGAGATTATCATCAATTTTTGCATTTTGCTATTTGTATTTTACTTCCTGATGTGAAATTAAAATAAACAGCATTAATCAGGAGAGAGAAAATTTTATTGTAGAAATGTTTTTGGCCTATCATGAAGTCATCTTTAGCTCTGCTATTAACATAAAAAAGTTACAATAGCAGGACAAAATGGCAATTGTTCATCATTTGATCTTACAATAAATAAACAAGCTGCACATGATGAAGTTAAAAGGAACAAAATGAATGGAATTTATAATGTAAAATTAAGAAAAATACAAATTTAAGAGTGCTACTAGGGAATCACTAAGTATTAGATGGGTTTATATGTTACAGAAAAAATAAATACAATAAAATAAAAATAAAATACACATACCTAATACTAATAACAATATACACAATAAAAATATATAAGTAAAATGTTGAGAAACTGAAAGTTTGATTCAAAGGGGGTTATCATCATTTTTTGCATTTTGTTATTTGTATTATATATCTGACCTTTCCATATGGTTGAATGTTTTTATACTGTTGTTTCAGAACTATTTGAGGAAATACAATTATTATTAAATAATAGCAAATATTCAACACAATATTCATATTTTTTCATTTTAAGAGAATATAATTTCAATATTATATTACAGGTATATAATACTTATCTGATTCTGACTTGACAGGATTCTGTTTTGAATCCTGTCATTGTAAATCATAAATGTTCATAATTTATGGATTTCTCACTACTAATGTTTACTAGGACACTATACATTATGAACATAAAATTATAAAAATAATGAACATAAAATTATAAGAACTAGATATAAAAAGGATGCTTTCCATGTATAAAATTATGGCTCAAGGATTCAAATCCATATCAACTGCATTGACCAATCATAAAATTTACTGATTACATCACCATTACAATATGAGTGGTCATAAGTTGAGGACTAACTGTATTTTTTATTTTATATTAAATTCAGAATAACTGATTTTTTGCATTAATAATCTCATCGTTTAATGAACCTAAGGATAGTATTATTTATTGAATTTCATTATTTTTGCAACATAAATTGTTTGTTAAAAATTGTGTGTTAATAAATAAAATAATCTGAAATTATTAAATAATTACTATTTTGACAAATCTTAATACTATGTGTGCTTTCATAAAATTTTTTTCCTCAAAAGTGAGATATTTTATTTGTCAAATAAAATAAAAGAATATAAATTGTATTTATAATTAAAATGAATTCTTCTGCAATTACTTTTTAGCATTAAAATGCTTTTGCAATACTTGTCCCGAACAAAATTATACTTGTGAAACAGATGGGCTTTGCTTTCTTTCTACATCTAAAAATGAAAATGGAGAAATTGAAAATACATATCGGTAAGAAATATTTATAATGTAATAAATATCATAGAATTGTTTTCTATCTAAAATTAAGATATAGAAACAATATTTTTTTCTAGAATAATATAGATTATACTTACCAATTTTCTAAGTCAAATGATTCCTAGTGAGATAATTTAGTTAAACTGTAAGTTAATAATAATCTTAAATTATTAATATGAGTCCATTGTCTATTGATGTAGTCATTTGGCTTAGAAGATTTGTTTTTGTTTATTCTCCAAGTTATATTCTATTATAATGCATAGGCAAAAGTTGTATATAACTGATATACTTTTATATCAATTGTATTTGTAGTATTTTTATTATTAGAAACAAACATGATAAATATATTTAAATGATCCTTTCTGTTGTTTTTGTTTTTGAAATCAAGCATATACAGTGTAACCTTGTTATCTCAAAACCCTTGATATGTGGAAAAAATATTTTTCCGTTTACATTCAGTATTAAATCAATGTAATTTCAATAGTTATCTTGAAGTATTTTCTTCAAAACCCTCGCTATCTTGAATAGTTTATAATTTTAGTGCTACAGAAATTAAAAGTACGAATTTTCCCTCGCTTTCAGAGTCTAAACAAAAGATTTAAATTTAACAAAAGAATGTAAATACACTACCGATAACCAGAACAGGAACTTTTCTATGTATGCTCGGAATATTGAACATGCTGTATAGTAGTTTTGTTTTCTAAGTTTCACTTCTGATTGTTGATAGATTTTTGTCAATATGATCGTGTGTATTCAGTGATATTTTCAACCTTTGGTTTATAAGGTGCAGGAGTATTTAGATGCTAATTTTCATGGAAAAAGTGTCTTATACAATATTAAAATCTACAGTATGCATTATTGACATAAAAATCTTTATTTAAAATTGAACCGTGATATCTCAAACTTTTTATATCGAATATTTTTTGTTCCTGTGAGATTCGAGATATTGAGGTTCTACTGTATATATTTATTCCAAGGTTAAAAAATATTTGGATTTCATATTTATAATTGATAATTTTAAAGAAAACGACAGATGGATAAATAGTATTCAAAGAGTTTAATTTATTAAACTAAATAAACTTAAGACTTTTTTTTTAAGAAATAATATTTTTGGAGTGGGAAAAAATACGTAAGTTTAAACTAAAATATATGTAAAGGAGCAAAATTATTTTCTCTGTTAGAATTGAAATAATTAGTTTGTGGTTTAACATTGTAATAACTTTGTATACTTTCTATAATTATCCATTTAGTAAAAATATCTGTTGTATGTTTCAATTTACTTATATCAATATCTAATTATTATGAAAAAATAAAGCTAAATGTTACTTTAAAAAAAAAATCTTTATTTATAAATAGAAGTTTAAAATTATATTAGAGGAAATTGATTTTCTTTAATTTTCGTTAGATGTTTGAACACAAGCAAAAATTTTCCACCAGAAAATCCATTGGTTTGCTATACTTCTGCAAAATGTTGTGGAGATTATCATTTTTGTAACAAAGATCTCCAGCCTGTTTTGCCTGATTATAAAGGTAATTAATTTAATACTAAGTAATACAGACATAAATTATTTCATTTTATTCATCAAATTTTATACATCTTATTAGTGTTTCAAAAACTTGTTCAGACTAGCAAAATTGAGAAAGACATTTTAGTTTGTAAGAACAAAATATCTTATGAAAGTTTATAGTTATTCTTTGTTTTTGTACAATAAAAAATATTCAATTTAAAAATACTTTTCTCTCTCTCCGAATAGAAATAATGAATCTATGAATATTAATTTGCAAAACATTGAACAAAAAATAAATGAAAAGAATAAACTTATTCTTTCAATTATAAAAAATCAGAAAGATCAAAATTAAATTTATTATATTACTGTATCTATTTTTATCATTAGAACAGCTATTAAACCTTTAACAATCTAAAATAAACAAAATTGTTTAAACATTTAAAAATTCAAAATTAAGTTTTTATTTTTACTGAATTTTCTCAAAATTTGTATCTTTATCTTTTAAGTGGCTAAAATAATTTTATTAATTTATTTCAAATACCCAATTGAAAATATATTACATTTATTTACATATTTTTCTAAACTAACCGATTAAATCATTGTCATTTTTCTCTAAAATAATTTCTAAAATTAAATAGATATGAAATATTGACATTATTATTTTATTTTATATATATTTCAAATTTATATATGTAAATTTGAAAATATAAATTTTATTGAAGTTAAAAATAAGTTATAAAACCTATCAATTCTTGTATAGCATTTACTTCATCTAATTTTCCTGTTGGTGTTGACTATTATGTCAGTGGAAGCTTAAATTATTAATGCAATTAAGTTAAAATAAATATAGTCTTTATTATTTTTCTATGAGCTGTTACAAAAAAAAAAAATAACATATTAGTTTCATGTCCATTTGATTTATATTTGAATATTATGTGGAGATTTTTTAAATGTAACTTGAGTTCTTGTTACTCATTAAAAATGTGGGGGGTAAAACAAAATAGAAATTAAAAAGTTGCAAAAATATAAATTTTTTTCCTTTAATTATTTGAATTATATCATGTTTATCATTGCTCTATTTTAAAAATCTTATACAACAAAATTAAGAAAAAAATAAAAAAATTAAGTAAAGTTATAAATTTGTATATATATAGATTTATAAATATTTCATTCTTACATATGAAAAATTATGAAAAACAAGTTTATAAACAAATAAACTAATTAATTATTTTTTTATCAAGTGTTTATGTCAGTGAACTACTTTGTTCATTGATTTATGTTTTGAATCTCTGTTTGTTTATATATATGATCTGTACTAATGAAAAAAAATAGTTTTAAACTTTAATAAAGATTTCTTTATATTCTTAAGAATGTTTGTACTTTAAATACAATCATTTATTTTTTTTGAAAACTAGAATATCAGATTTTATTTTCTCTCTGCTGGAAAATGAAATTAAAACTCTTAATTATAGATTATCAAAAATTATTGTTATAAAAAAACTATGCAAAAATTTAAAAATACTTTAATCACTTTCCTTAATTCATAACTGAAGAAAAGATCATCAAAACTGAATTTTTCTTAATAATTATAATTTTTGTAATAAGAATTTTTATTAAATCAATAAATTTTCACAAGTTTTTAATTAATAAAGTGGTGAACAATATATCTATTCAGTTTTATTTACATAGAGAAATTACATATAAGTTTTAATTAATTTTATATTCAATGAAATAATTTTTTTGTTATAGTTGAACAAACAAAAGACAGTTCCACATTAGGACCTGTTGAATTGGTTCTATTAATTGGTGGGCCTATCTGTGTTTTTTCTATTGCTTTTATGATTGGAATTTCAATGTGGCATCAGAAACAGAGATTAAGAAGATACAGATCTGAAGTTGAAGCAACAATTGAATGTGGTGATCAACCTTATGGACAAACATTAAAAGATTTGATGGAAATAACTACTTCTGGTTCTGGCTCAGGTAAAATTTTTATAAAAAGCAAACATTCATATTTTTCTAGTGTACTTAATAATACTATTTAATAAAACATTTATTTTAAATTAATGATTATTTCATGATTTGTTTTTTAAGGTCTTCCTTTACTTGTTCAACGAAGTATTGCTCGACAAATTCAGTTAATAGATGTGATAGGCAAAGGACGATTTGGGGAAGTGTGGAAAGGACATTGGAGAGGAGAAACAGTGGCTGTAAAAATATTTTTTTCAAGAGATGAGAGATCTTGGTTTCGGGAAGTGGAAATCTATCAGACTGTTATGTTAAGACATGATAATATTCTTGGTTTTGTGGCAGCAGATAATAAAGGTATGAGAGGTTAAATAACTTTTATAAATAGAATAATTTTTCATGCTTTGTTTGTATTATATATAAAAATACATTTGATAAAAGACTCAATTTATAATAAAGAACTAAGTATATATATCTATCAGTTCTAGTGTTATCTTAGGAACTCTTAAGCAGAATTAATAAGTTAGATACCAGGATGAATAAAATGATATATATATATAAAGATTTTTATAATTCAAAATTTTTTATATTTCAACGTTACTTTTACGAGCATTTATTATTTAGCATTCTTGTCAATTATATGAAAATATAATATCCATTTTGGCACTTTATAAAATTTTATAATAAATAATATACAAACAAATAGAAAACAAATAAAAGATTCATAAATATTATTATTTTCTTTTTGAAATATAAAACAAAAACATACTTTACAATATTTTTGTAAATTTCTAATTATCTGCATACATTTTATTTAAAAATTAGAAATATTATAAAATTAAGGTATAATTTCTATATTTGTGAAAACCTGTAAAAGTGGGATAGAGTCATATATTATTATAAGCTAAATAAACATTCCTAAAAATATAAAGTCTAAGGTGCAATTTCCAAAATACAATACTCTCAAAAATTTGGTACATTTTATAAAAAAAAAATCTTCAGTTTAAAATATGAGGTTACTGTACATAAGTCATTTATAACTTTTTTCTTTTTGGCAAATAAAATTACAAAATAGAATTTTTTAAAACTAGTTAAAAAAAATTGTTCCATAAATGACCATTTTCTGCCTTACAAATTTGGGCTCTTTCAAGGGCATTTTCCACTATGCTTTTCAGTATATGCTTCTATGGTCAGGATTTTTGCTTGAATATTATTTTTCAACTACTGGATCATTACAAGCTTGTTGACATAGATTCTTTTCTTCAAATAATTTCAAAGGAAATAATCAAGATCTGTCAAATCCAGTAAACATGGAAGCCAATTAAATCCTGAATTTCTGGAAATAATCCATTTTCGAAAAATTTTTCTTAGAAGTACCATAGCAATATGAGCAGTGACCCATTCTATGGAACTACATCTCCAAATTCTTCTCAACAATTTGAAAATGTAGTTCCATTTCTTGTTTTGGAGATGTCCCAATTGGTCTCAAAAAATTTTGAATCATCACTTGATATTGGTCGCCAGTTTACTGTCGCAGTCACCTCATATTTGTTTTCAAAGAAGTATGGGCCAATAACACTGTGCCACAATGAATGCTTAAGGGGGTGCAATTACTTTCTCTTAAGTGTATTTCTCAGAGAGTTATTGGTCTATAGCCTGTACTAATCTATCTATTAAAAAAGAATATCCAAGCACAAATCTGTCACTCCAATGACCATATGGTAAAGCACTCGCTTACAATCTTGAAGAATACAAGTTCAAATTTGAATCTCACACCTGTAGTTTTTTAGGATGGGTTCTGGCCCAGGCTGTTTAACTTCATTATTCAACCTTCTGATTGATCCCACCATAGATGTTGGCCAGCCTATAGTGGGCTCTGCAAGTGGCCTCCATCATGTACAGAATATCCTATGTGCAATATGGCTGCTTAACAAAGCTAATCTAACCAAGCAGAAATCCTGCCCAGAGAAGCAGATATTCTAAGAAACATAATGGAAAAATGCTCTTGAAAGTCTGAATTTGTGAGCAAGGAATAGTCATCATTTATGGAACATGATTTTTCATAACTAGTTTTAAAAAATAGTTTCATTTTGTAAATTTTTTTACCAAAAAAATTAAAAAGAAAAAATTATGAATATATTAAAACTGTTGTATGACTTATGTACCATCCTATATTAGCAGATAATCTAATACATTGATTACACTGTTTATTATTTTGGAAGTTTTTGTTTAATTACTAACAAATAGTTGAACAAAAACCTCAGATAACATTGTATAATTTTTTTGTTCTTTCCTTACTGTAATCTCTTCTAAGTCAGCTAGATGGTTCTTTGATAAAGCACTTGCTTACCAACTTGGAAAATTCAAGTCCCACACCTCCAGTTTTTTAGGAGAGTTCTGGGCCAACTTGTTGAATCTCATCCTTTAACCTTGTGGTTGACTCTATTATGAGTATTGACTAGCCTATGATGGACTCTAAGAGTAGCCCTGCCAGTTATAGTATATCCTATATGCAATATGGTAACTGAACAAAACTAACTTTCTCTCTCTCTCTCTCTTTCTCTCTCTTCCTTTAGATTTTGTAAGTACATTCCACAAAACAAATATGACATCCATTCTGACTTTCATGTTCAGTCCAGAAATTTTATTGTTAGTCTTAATATAAGTTGAATTTTTTTTTAATAAAATAAAAGTAGCACTAATTTTTTATTCGAGTCTTTGAATTAAAAATGGCAAAAGTTCCACTATTTGTGACATTCTGCTAATGGGTTAAGCTTAATAAAAATTTACAAAATATTTTCTTTTGATACATTCAGAAATTTTTCATAAATTATAAAATACAATTTTAAATTGGATAGATATTAATAAATCCATATTGTTATTGCTATTTTAAAAAAATTTATTTCTAAAATACATTGACTATATCCATAGGGACTATAATGACATTGTTACACTGTATTTTGTAATGATTCAAATAAAGCCATCATGAATATTTCTGATAAAATTGTACAGAAATCATACAAATTTATAGTTTATAAAAAAAAATTTGATAAATTCTGCAATTCATAAATAACGATTATTGATACAGCAATACCTCGCATAGTCTGGGCTTCACTATAGTCCAGATTGTAATTGTTAATAAAAAATTTTTAATTTACTTCATTTTTTTAGAATAAATACGAAATGTAAGTGTGCTTGTTACTTAATACTTATATATGACTCGAATAGCCACTATTTGACAAGCTAAGATATGCAGGCGGCTGTTCCAGTGTTGCCAAATTGATCTTAACAATGTTTGTTAAGATAAATTCAATTCGATGCTATAGAGAGAAACAAAAGAAACTCGTGCAGACGTCAATTTTGCGTTTTTTTTTTTATAAAAAAAGATCTTTGAGTTAAAATTTTTTGTTCATTTATTTACAATAAAAACTTTAAAATTCATTCATCTTGTTTTATTAATCATTAATTTTTCATGAAGTGCACCTTTTCAAGTAGGTAGTGACTCGTGAGCAACGAAAACGATCTTGCTGGCTGGACACCATCAGACTCTTCTCGTCTCTTGTTGAATTGTCAGTCGCTTGGCACCATTCCAAATGCAGAGCACCACTCTGCATTCGGAATGGTGCCAAGCGACTGACTTGGAGAAAGTGAATGCATACATCTGCTGAGCGACCCCTCTAATCTATTTGTCTTTATGTGCTCGGACCCACTTTCTGCCCCTTTCAACTATCTATTATAAATCTTTTATAAAGATTTTAATGTTTAATGCGTAAAGAAATAATTACTAATGTAATATAAAAGGTTTTAATGTTTAATGCGTATGAAATAATTATTAATGTAAGAATTTACCAATTTAAAAAAAAAAATATATGCAAATCGAAAATTTCTTGGAATTAATTATAATTTTTCTTATAGATTACATACTTCGAACAGTCCAGTTTCAATTAGTCCAGTAAGAAAGAGGAACCACCAATTTTTTTTAATGAGAAGTTCTGATATAAATAGAAAATATTTAATAAGCTAAAAATAAACAAAAAAGTAACGTTTTTGGCTTGACAAAGCCATTCTAGGCATTATAACAAGTTTATATATACAAAATAGAATATGATGTTCTAGAAATAAATTTAGAAATCAAAAATTGGATATGATGTAATGGCTATGTAAAACAAACATAAACAATATTAAAATAAATTATACATATATTAAAAGTAAGAAGTTAACATAGTATACATATTAAACATTTTCAATTGCATATTAAATCTTTCAATCATTGCCATAGTGACTATCATATCTGGTAGATTATCATTCATGATGCTATCTGCTTTACACTTTTTAGAAATTTGAATAGATTCTGGCAAATGCAATTCTTCAGAATGTTGGACCATATTAATCATCTTTCCCTGTCTCAATGTATATTTAAATTAATTTTGTAAAATTTCCATGCTAATGTTGTTGAAAGATTGTCATTTGTAATATCTCTGATATGCTCTTCTAATCTGGAATGTAATACTCTTGAAGTAGTACCAATATATATATATATTTTTTGTTTATATTTAGCTTATTAAATATTTTCGGTCTATATCAGAGCTTTGGTCATCTTATAAATTTAAATAAGATAGATTGTCTCTTATTTTATATCTATTTCATATTTTGATTTTTACTTTAACTCTAGTTTCAGCTTTATTTTTTATGAATTTTATGCTAAAATCTATTTAAAAATCATTTATATTATTATACAAATGCAGATAAATAGTAATTTCGATAAAATACATTTATAATGAAACAAATTATAGTGTAGTTTTCATTTTACATGTCATGTTTTAATGCTTAGAAAATATTACACAATATTTAATTTAAAATAGTAAACAATATTTTGTCAATATGAAATAGTTTTGTTTTACAAATTTATCATTTATAATGAAACAACTAAAATACCTTGAAACTTTATTTGAAAAAAATTCTTTGATTGAATTAAAACAATAAGGAAATGACACTGTAAATAAATATATTATTCATAAATAAATCAATTGAAAAAAATATACAGGATGGTCATAAATTATTCATTGCAGTTTAGTGATGGATAATAAATGAATCATAGAACTTATCCAACCTTATTATATATCAAATCAGAGCAATTCAGTTTTTCATATATGTACAAAAATTTAAAACACTTCAACATGTGCTGCATTTGTGGCACATACAATATCCGATTGGTGCATGTTCCATCTGTTCCTCAGCATTTTTGACGTTATTGTTCCAATGACTGTTGTAATTCATTGTTTAAGTTCAACAATGTCATGCACTTTGATTGTGCAAACATGGGCTTTCACCAATCCTCACATAAAAATATCAAGTGATCTCATGTCAGGAGATTGGAGTGGCCAGGAAACTAATCCTCCACAACCACCAATCCAGCAATTAGGAAATTATGCATCCAGGTAGCTCTGGATAATCAACTCCCAGTGTGGCAGTCACCATCCGTTTGAAAGTAAATATTTGGTTGTCAGTATTCCAATTATGGTATGACATAATACTTCAACATGTCTATGTATATTGTATAGTCACTGTAGATGTGGCAAAAAAGAATACCATGTTGAAATGTTTTAAATATTTGTGCATATGTAAAAAAAAATTGTTTTGATCTATTCTATGATTTGATATGCAGACATTTTTTGACTTTACAGATTAATTTGTTCCTTGAGTGTGCTTGTGAAGTAAGAACTCAAACTAAAAATTAATTTTCCATAGACATAATGTTAAAATCAGGGATTCTGTTTTCAACAATGCAATTTTATTACAATAAAATTAAGTAAAGCCAACAAAATCAATTAGTTATGAATAAATAATGATTTATGTATTTAAAGAAATGAAAACATAGGCTTTAAAATCAAGAAAATTATTACAGTGGTACCTCACAATTCGATACTAACTGTTGGCGAACTAGTGTCGAATTGCAGGACAATTTTTCCCATGTAGGATGATAGAAAATAGATTAATTTGTTGTCAGACCTGCATCCCATTCTCCTAATGGGAGATGAGAGAGATGCACTATATTATTTACTTTATTATATGTATTTTACTATTGTATAACACACTAAATTACAAAATACACTATTTTATACACATCACACAATTTATTTATTGGATGTTGGAATGAAGTCTTCCAGCAGACACCTAACAAACTAAATTACAAAATACACTATTTTATACACAACACACAAGATCGGAACAAAATTCACTAATTTATATACAACACACACAATTTATTAGCCCTTGGTTGTTGGAATGATGCTATTTTATACACAAAACACAATTTATTAGCCCTTAAATGTTGGAATACTATTTTATACACAACACATAATTTATTAGCCCTTGGATGTTGGATTGAAGATATGTGTTTTACTATTGTATAACACACTAAATTATAAAATACACTATTATGTGTTTTACTATTGTATAACACACTAAATTACAAAATACACTATTCACACATAATTTATTAGCCCTTAGATGTTGGAATGAAGTCTTCCAGCAGACTACACAATTTATTATTGGATGTTGGAATGAAGTCTTCCAGCAGACACCCACAATTTATTAGCCCTTGGATGTTGGAATAAAGTCTTCTTTATCCTGTTCTATCTTTGAATCTATGAAACTTGCCTCGACTTGCTTTAAATTCGTCAGTTTGATCTGAAGTACATCCTGAAGTTGTCTTCTGTAATTCTTCGAAAATTAACTTAGCCTTCTCACAGATCATTGCCTGAGTTACTGGATCTCCCTTCATCTGTTCCAGGTTAGAAGCAGCTTTTCCATCTCTTCATTGATTAAAGATCTATTCTTGTCAGAAATCTTTATTGCTTCAGCAGATACTCTAGTACCCATAATCTTTTCTCTCTCTGTTGCAAAAACGTTGCAACAGAGAGAGAAGCCATACTCTCTACAATTACAACAACAATTACAGATGTTCTCTTGAGTACATCTGTAATTGTTTTTTCTTTCTGCACTTTATCTACAATTTGTTTCTTCTTCTCTATGCTCAGTCAAGTGTCCTTTCCTAAATTATTCTTCTGTTCACTTCTCTTTGAACCCATTTCTAAATTTCACTAAAAAAATAATAAAACAACATATACGTAAAAAAATAATAACTATGGGGGGACAGATTTTTTACTTTCTGAAAAATGCAGAATTGAAAATTAAAACAAACAACATGAGCAAACACCAAAAGCAACCCAACAAGAACTGAGAAATAACCATGCAAATAACAAATGACATCACACAATTCCATGCACACACATGTGCCTTCCTGCAAAATTCAACTGTTGAATTGCGATACATCAAATTGGGAGGTATAAATATTAAAAAATTTTTATTTTTGCTATTATTGACAAGTAGTTGAGCTTTAATGCAGATGAATTGTTGCCTTAGGCACAATTTCAAAGTTATTTATGTAATATGCTAATAAAACCAAATGGTGCACTACTACCATTTTTTGGTCCCCTTTCTGATTTTGTAGTAGAAGATGAAGTTTCTGGTACAAAATCGGTTGTATTGTTTAGTTATGTATGTGATTTGAAATTGCCTTTTATGAATATTTGCATTTATTCATAGCAATTAATATTCATATTTTTAATTTTTTTTCTTGATAATTCATATTTGAAAAACTTGCAAATCTGGGAACTCCTAAACCAAGAAGTACAGGTCGTTTCAAATATCTTGGCCGAGGGAAAAGACATGCGCAATAACAAGACGAATTCATTGCTTCATAAAAGGGTTGGGAAAAGGTTGTTTTGTTAACTGTATTGTTCCTTTCAGTCCACTTTTAGTTGTTTCTACTAGTTGGTAATATTTTGTGATGTCTCTACGCGTTTTTCAGAGCCCCACGCAACTTTTGTTACGCGCAGAAGTCGGCCAAGATATTTGAAACGACCTGTACCTACATAATAAAGTTAGATAGGTTCTTTGGTTCATTTACTATTCATCAATAAAATGAGCTCAATAATTTATAACTACCCTGTATATGAAACTGAAATGAAGAGCAGTTATAATGTTTTATAATAAGAATAAATAATTTTAACCTCTTGCATACCAGAAATGAAAAAAATGATGGTATTAATAAGCTGGCTAATTAAGTAATGAAGCCTAATTAATATGCAAAAAATTGAAATGATCATATTGTGTTTAATTTTTATTGAAATCTTTTGGAATTTTTACAATTTATTTTGTTTTTTGTTCTTTTTCTAACAGTTTGTGTATTTTTTTCAAACTATTTTTTCAGAAGTTTTTGTTCTGTGTATGAGATCACTGAAAACATAATTTTTTTATATGAATATTTAGCAATCCATTGAAATAATTGCTATTTTTGGATAGCAATTCATCCTCTGAATAAACAAGCCATGAATGAAAAAAGTCTGACCATATTTTTAAAAAATTTGATTTTTATTTTATAAGCCAATTTTTTTGATTTTACAAGCCAATTGATATACAAATTTTTATTAATGAATATTAATTGTGTTATATAATAGATCAAACTTTACATAAATTTATTGAAATATTGTGATTTTTATTAATAATTTATAGTTATTGACTTGCTCTTCATCTCAATAATTTTTATTTTAATATTTTATAAATTTTCGATTTTGTATTAAAAATAAATACATGAAAATCATCTCTTGTACATAAACAGCTATTATAATCTTTATTTTGCTCTAATCGGACCCCAGATGGTTTAGTCTGATCCTTCTCATCACACCATATTTCTCAAAATGTTACTGGATTTGCAGGAAAAATGCAGGAAAGGAATGGCTGCAATGAAACAAAGTGCCCATTTAAGTGGCAGATTTTTGTTTGTTTGTATTTTCTCATTTTTTGACAAAAATACAGTGAAAATGATGTAAAATATCAATGAACAATAAATAATATTGTGTACTTTAATAGAATTAATAAATATTTTCATATTATCTGTAATTTTTTTTAATTAACATTTTATACTGCATCCAAAAGAATTAATTTTTACAAAAAATTTCAGAAGTTAACTTTATATCAACATAAAATCAGAACAATATGAATAGAGTAGTCTAAAACAGTGGTCTCAAACTCAAATTGCATTGTGGGTCAAATACACAATTTGAAAGGAAATGAAGGGTCAAATATTTTTAAACAGAATTACAATAAAAGGAAAATTATTTGTAATTACATTCATTTTTCTTACAAAGGTATCGAAATAACATTATATAATTATGAGATTATAAAGCAGTTTTATCAACATTAAATTGTAACAATTTTCTGACTATCATATATTTAAACAAATAGCTAAAACATCTTGGGCCATACAAAATTGCTTTGCAGGCTGCCAGTTTGAGACCAATGGTCTAGAACAGGGGTTCCGAAAGTTTTGCCTATGTGGGCCAAATTGTAAATTCCAAAATATTTGGCAGGCCAAAAAAAAGTGTTATGGAAAAATATGTTCAAATTGATAAAAAGTTAGACACAATGGTAAGATTTATACTAATTTTATAACATAATCGTTCTTTATTACAATAATTACTTTTTATTGCAAACTGTTTAAAATAACAAATTTCAAAAATAACTAAATAATTTCAAATAAAAAAAATAATAAATACATCAATCTGAAATGTGTGACTTATGCAGTTGTTGTTTTCTTTTAATAATAATATTGAGCCTTGATTCTAAATCGGTTGAATGTATTCTTAACACCTCTTGTAAATGTTCATCAGTTAATTTTGATCTCAATTTGGACTTATTAATACTCATGATTGAGAAAGTTTTTTCGCATATATAAGTGCTTCCAAATAATGAAAACATATTTGGAAGCACTAGGTATTTTTTTAACTGAACAATTTTTAATATGATAAAACATTTATTTTTTTGTAAAAATGTAAATTATCTGTATGAATTCAAGATTGCGGATGATCTGACATTGCGGGCCGCATTTGGCCCATGGGCCGCACTTTGGGAACCCCTGGTCTAGAATATAGAGAAGGAGTAGAAGAAAAAAGTTAATTGTATGAAAGACATTCAATCAAAGCGATTTTTATAAAATCTTTGTAAAATAAAAAATTTTGGACAAAAATTATAGGAACCATCATTATAGATTATTTTCAATAAGAAACATAAATTCCAAAAATTGCATTAACATGAATAGGATCCACAAAATTGCAGTTTATAAATATTAAAAATCTGGATTTCTCTCTCTCATTGGTGTGATATTCCATCAGTAGCCTCTGGCAGTAAATGACTTTGAACATTACATCACATCAATAGCATGCAAACTGTTTAAAATATTATTTTACAAATTTTTTCAAAAAATTGACAGGTGACTTGGAAAAGATAATCTGAAAAATACAATTTTTGTGTTAGTTATGCAATAATTATTAATGAATCACAGAGAATTTTCATTGGCAGTTTCAATATGTCTTATTATTTATTGAAATGTATTTTTTCAAATCTGATTAACTGATAAATATTCCATATTAAGTAAAGAAGCAAGAGAATTATTATTATATCTGCACCATTACATACATTTTTTCCTTTGTTGGAAATGCCTCATTTTCTATTATAGCCATGTTTAGAACTGTTGTTTATATTTATATTAAATTGTAGGTTTATATTTTCACTAGTTCTGATCAATTATTTTAATCATGGAATTTTCAGTTTAGAATCAATTTACTAAAAAATTTTATTGTTTTCTCTCTGTTAAGGAGCATCTTGGAAGCCACAGCTTATAAGGGTATATGTTGTTATAAAGTATGTTATTTTTTAAATGTATTTTAAGCAACATAAAATTGTGTTGTTGTTATTATTATTATTAAATATTTATTACTTTAAAATAAATAATAGAATATATTATTTGATAGATTGTTCTAGAAATTTTTTCAGTTTATGTAATTATATATTTTTATATTAACATTTTGCCAGTGGCACATAAAGTTTTTTCTTTAGAATTCAGTATTTCTCTATCCCCAAATGTGCTTGTTTTCAGAGATTTGCATTGTATATGGATTTTCAATTTGCTAAGAAATTTATTTAAAAATTATTTTGTTTTGAAGAAAAGTAGGTAGATGTTTTGAATCATTGCTCACTATATGACAACAGAATAACATTGAATATTTGTGTGTTGTTTTTTATATCATAACAATATATTGCATTGAATTTTTCAAATGATGGAAGTTTTAATAATCATAAGTGAACTAAGAATGTGCTTGAGGGTTAAGAAAAACATAAACATTCAAATTACTGGAATATCGCATATAGTGCAAGCTGGGATTCTAAATCATTAACCTTTTTGGCACAGGTGGTTTCATATGGAAACTACAAATTGAAAAGATTTTGTAGTTTTGTTGAAATGGGTCTTTTGTGTTTCATATTACAAGTGTAGCAGTATTTTCCTAATAAATTGTAACTTTTATAAAAATAACTTTCCTATCCTCAAAGGGTTAAAAAACGAAAATAAAAATTTGCTTGAGATATGTTAAAACTAGTTTGATGATATTGTTTTCCATTAATAAACAAAATCTAGGATGTTTAATTTAACTAATTATAAATAAATCATGTTTATGTTATCCAAAATTAACTAAATGTTTTATTTAAAATGCTTTTTGGACATTAGTTCATCATCAAAAATATAGATAGAATTTAACTAATCAAACATATATAAAAAATATTTAAATTTAAATCTATACAAGCATATTATAATATGAAATTTACTATTGAATAAATATAATTTCTATTCAAAATAAATTATTGTAAATAAACTGTTGCATATTTTTCACTATAATTAAATGAATTTATATGTCCATCCTACACTAATTAACTTCTTTTATAGCCTTAATTAATTTTCCCATGCTATTGGTAACAAGTTTGTGTTTTCTATATGTATGATTTCTTCAATTATATTTTGTTCAAAGATGTGTCATTTTCTTTTTAAAACTTTTTTTTAACTATCATCTATAATTTTAATATCTTTCCATAATATGTTAATGTTTCTATTATATGCAGCCCTATTAAATGCCTTCGAATACTATGTAATGCAGATGTCTCTTTTATATTCTACTCTTTCTCCCACTTGCCTATTAGTTACACCTATATATGATGAACAGGTACTGGAGTCAATATCAATAAATGGAATTTTATATATTCCTCTTCATTTTTTAGAAAATATAATCTAAGAAAACTGCTTTAACTCTTATTATTAGATGTCTATTTACTAAACTAAATTTGTCTAAGTTTTCTTTATCATTGCATATACTTGCAAATAATTTTTATTTCTTGTAGTAGGTACTTTAACTTCGTAAACTCTTTCTTTTTAGAATATCATGAGAAGGGAAAAATGTATGTATGTTTGTGATATTTCATTCGAGTACTCTTTTAGTTTTTGTTAATATAAAAAAAACTTATTTGTAACTTGTTGAATTATATTTAAGATCTTCCCAGTCTGATATCCATGTTTACTAATAATGTTTATAATACAGGTAGCTCTCGACTTACGACTAGGTTCTGTTCCAACATCTCCATCGTAAGTCAATTCTGGCATAAATCGAGGACTTTTTTAATTCTTGATTTGTTTGATTTCTGTTTTGATATTTTCATAAATTAGGTTTCTATTTAACTTAAAACAGTTAAATAAAGCTCTCCTTGCCTTTTTTTTTTATGTTGGAATTTTCATCAGTAGTAGTATTTTTCTTACTGGACATGACAGAGTTACAATGAGATACAGTAATAAAGCTTTGCTTGCTGATTAATGGCAATACTGCAACAATCTCCATATGTAGCAATAATCTAACTAAAAATGAGTTTTATGATGCAACAGACAGAATTATCCATTAGCAAAAAAAAACATAGAATGGACATCAGGAAAGCAAAACTTATTATCAGTTTTAGTAAATGTTCATATAAACATGATCTACAAATGGAAATAGATTGGAATAACACACAAGTTATCCAACAGATTTTCAGTGAAGAATCTGAATGTAACCTAATTGAACAGAGACAGCAACATAATGCAAAAATTCAAAAAATGTTAATCAAATGTTTAACTACAGACAATTGATACAAGTTCAGTTTTTTAGAACTATTTATTTACTTTTTCAAAGAGACTGTTTAAAATAGTTCTATCTAAAAAACTGAGCATGTATCTATTGTCTATATTTTAAAAAAGTAGAAAGTGATAATTATGTTTAACTACAGATTTTAATAAATTAAAATTCAGTTAATATAACATTAAACACTAAACTATTCTGTAACACAGTTGGTGTATTTATGTAGACTAACATTTTTAGCTTCTGGTCGCACAAATAGGTTCATTTATCAATATTTAAACAATTTTTTTATAAGCTATAATAATTAATCTTCAGTTTTATTTAATTATATAAAATTCAATTATAAATTTAAATATTATTGTGTAATCTTTATACAACAGTTACATTGATTGTTATGTACAATAGAATAGAATATACTCGATATTTGCAGCTAATAAATTTCTATAGTGGAATTTAATGCTCTAAAATAGAATATAGTTTCAAATTTTTTTGTAAATGAAACTGGCTCATAGTAGATTTGAAAACATTATTAATGAAAGAGATTAAATCTTGCAATATGTGTTAAATGGTTATTCATTTTATTTAATGCCAACATGATGATATATGCTTTGTAATTTATGTAAATTTAATATACTATATGTAAAAGTTAATCTTTTAATATTTCATAATAATAAATTTTTTAAAATTTATTTATTTCAGATAATGGAACATGGACACAATTGTGGCTAATAACTGATTATCACATGAATGGCTCTTTATTTGATTATCTAAACAGAACAACTGTCGATATTAGTACTATGTGCAAAATGACTTATTCCATAGCTAATGGATTAGCTCATCTGCATATGGAAATTATGAGTACACAAGGTTAGTTGAATATTAAAAATATTGTATTTATTATTTTAAAAAATCAAAATTATATATATATATATATTTTTTATTTATTTATAAAACTTACTTTATAGGCAAACCGGCAATTGCTCATCGGGATTTAAAAAGCAAGAATATTTTAGTAAAAGCAAGTAAAGAATGTGCCATTGCAGACTTAGGATTGGCAGTGAGATTTGATTCGGTAACCAACTCTGTGGACATTCCACCAAATCCACGAGTAGGCACCAAGAGATACCTTGCACCAGAAGTATTGGGAGAGACGATCAACACTAATCATTTTGATTCTTTTAAGAGAGCAGATATATATGCTTTTGGTCTTGTTCTCTGGGAAATTGCACGTTGTTGTGATATTGGGGGTATGTTTAAAAATAATTTTGTTTGCTGCATTAGGAAACATAACAAAGAATGTAATAATTGTATTTTCTTTAAAGGTATTTATGAAGGTTACCAGTTACCATATTATGATATGGTAGCACCTGATCCTACCATTGAAGAAATGAAAAGAGTAGTATGTTTAGAAAAACAAAGACCAGCTATTCCTAACAGATGGCAATCTTGTGAAGTCAGTTTTTAATTTGTAATTTGTATTTTATATTTTTATTTTGAAGTATTTATTTAATTCTTTTTACTAGGCACTTAGAGTCATGTCAAAAATTATGAAAGAATGCTGGTATCACAATCCGGCTGCACGTCTAACTGCTCTTCGGATAAAGAAGACAATTGCCAACTTAGGAGCTCACGAAAATTCAAAAATCTGATAATAATCTTTCATAGAAAGATAATAATTTAACATATATACCACCGCATGAGTTTAATTACAGAATCTGCAAGGATTACTTTCATATGAAGTGTGATAATCTTTCATAGAAAGATAATAATTTAACGTATATACCACCGCATGAGTTTAATTACAGAATCTGCAAGGATTACTTTCATATGAAGTGTTTCCATTTCATATGAAATGGAAACACTTTCTCTGTGATGTTATCTTCACTTTTTTAGTTTTTTTAGAGATTTACCTATTACCTAGACAAATATCAAGTTTATTACATTGAATGTTGTTGTCTTGTATTTCACTATTTCTTGATGTTGCTAAAAAGAAGAAAAAGTTGGTAGTTTATCATGTGATTGTTATTGTTTATAATGATGTGAGTATAGATTGTATAAATAATGAGAAATCTTAATTTCTCACTCAGAAGGTTGATAAGTGAATATACATTATGGAAGTTTTGTAGGCCTGTCTTTTTAAAGATGTTATGGCCATAATATTGGTGCTATAACATGACTAAAATTGGGATTTATAATCCCATGTATGGTCATAAAATGTGGAATAACTAATTCCTAATAATGTTGTCCCTTAAGGAGATTGATTTTTCAAGAATAATTGGGTAGTTGTTTAATCTTCCAATTGAAAGGCAGCTTAGTAGTTAGAATTCATTTTAAGATAATCTTTATCCAGAAAACTAAATAATGTATAGATGGAAACATTTTCTTGATTAAAATCAAAGATTTTTTAGTCATTTTTATTTAGTTCTAAACTATATAAATGAGAATTGTTATTAAATATTTTATTAAATGTGCAATTTGTTATTCATTAAAGAAAAAAACCATTGAAAATGGTGTACTTTTGGTGTCACAGACTATATCAAAGACAGCTATATGCACATATATACTGTTTTAGATCATTTGCATAGCATTTTTATTTGTATGCATATTTGTAAAGTTTATAATTTATTAAAGTTGCCAGTATGTGATGATTCAATGATTAGACGATAAAAAAAATGTAAATAACGATATATCTAGTTTGATCACGATTGACCTCCGCATGTTTTTTTAAGATAAAACATATAAATTTCTCGCTTAATGCCATTGCAATCCATTTTGACCCTCGTTTTGGGAAATGTTTGCTTTAAATGTCGATATTTCGTTTTTGTTTCAGTACTTTTATAGCAACGTTTTTCTCCATACAGTTTGCATAGTCTGTATAAATCGTACAGTTTTGTATTATAGAACAGGTATTTGTGCCTTTTTACTATATCGAGTAATTAATTTTGTGCTCTGTCGTTACGAATATTATCATGGTTACCTTTCCTTCAGTGAAATGTCTATAGTTATTAGTGATGTAATAATCAGTTTGATAAACACTGCCATTTACATAGCTTTTCTGATTGTTGCACTAAAGCCCAATAATTTTTAATGCACTAACAAATTATATATATATATATATATTAATATATATACGTGATTTTTCTTTTAAAAATATATTTAAAAAACATTCCTGAAAATGATCTCTGCATAGATATTGGGTTTTGGAATAGTTGTAACATATTGATGAAGCTTAATGGTATGTTCAATACCATAAAAAAATTATATATATATAAAACTCATGTGAATGTTAGTCAACAGTTTTGTGTATTTTTTAAAATTTGAGCTGTCTGACAGTTAGATCAAGTGCAAGATAAGCAGTATTATATAAGCATACAGAATTTATATATAGTATGGTATTCTTTGATACAAGAATTAACTGTATCCTGTTTGTGGACAATATTTATTCCATTTATGTTGTTTTGGAAATATAAGGTGGGGGAAAACTTTTTTAAACTAAGACAGTTTTGTCAATACGAAAAAAATTTACAAGATTATGTAATTCGTGTGAATGACTGCGAAAAAATAGATTTAAAACAATGTACATCATCACGTTAAAGAACAGAGATGCATTTATTCGTTACTGAGAGCGGTTAATTTAGACTGCATAACTTAAAAAGTGATATATTAGACCTACCTCGGTATGTTGTGTACTGGAAGGACATTCTGATTATTACACAAAGTGTTGTTGTTAATTTTATTTTTTAAATTTCATCATGTGATATATGTTATGGAAGACATCATATAGTGACGATTGAACAAAAAAAAATGTAGAAATTAAGTGCAAAATATACTATTACAGAAAAAAATGTTTTGTTTTTTGTTGTATCGAACGGCTTTATTATTACTATTATTATTTTGCAATATTGTGATGTTTTTATTAATCCCTCTGTCGCTATTCTTGTAATTCATATCCAATGCCTTTTGACAATGTTCATTGAAAAAATGTCAATAAAAAATTAAAAAAAGTCAACTGTTGTTCATAATGATGCCAAAATATAAAACTTTATCAACGACAAAAATAGTAAAATTACAATATAGATGGTGATTAAATTTTTGATAAATTTAATTCTGTCCACGCTTGGCTCAAATTGCAGGGAAGCAAACAACGATAGAAGAATCGAAAACATTCTTTTTCTTAATTTATCGAAATATTTTAGTAGTTAAGCAATTTACGCTTGAAGATACAGTACTGCAGGTAAGCAAACAACGATAGAAGAATCGAAAACATTATTTTTCTTAATTTATCGAAATATTTTAGTAGTTAAGCAATTTACGCTTGAAGATACAGTCTTTGAAAGTTATATGTTAATTATATAACACGAATTTTTTTTCTTAGAACCTTAATTAAACTCCGGAATATGAAACAAAACTGCCAATGAATTTTTGTTTCTCTTTTTTTAATGCGAAATACGATATTTTGACAATCTAATTATGGACAGTCGGATTAGATTTAAAAATTACAGTATACATTTATAGGCTTATTCGTAGCCAATGAATACGACGTTAAAAAACTGGTAGGATTATCTATCTCTAGGATCGGCGGAAGGCGATAAGCCAGGTAAGCACTACACACCCTAGATAGAGTAGCGCAATCCTTAGCGCCACCAGATGACGCCAAATCGAGCATTTTATAACCTGTTAGGTAGGAAGTTATTACGCGCCCTAGATAGAGAGTAGCGCAATCCTTTGCGCCACCAGATGACGCCAAATCGAGCATTTTATAACCTGTTAGGTAGGAAGTTATTACGTTTATAAGTTTTCTGGTTATTTTTTAAAAACGTGCCATGTAATGCTGTAAATTGTTCTAATCGAATAGAAAAGGGCCATAGACTCCTTTGCCGCGAGATAGAAGTGGTTACAAAATATTGGAAACTTTTTCAAATATGAACTTCGTTGGCCAGGTAAGCAATTTCTCTATTTATAAATTATGGTTTACTTTCCATACAGTTTACTCGTGTTTATCGATCGGCAGGAGGATATAAAATGGCGGCTGATTGCGCTACTCTTTCCAATGAATGAATAGGGATTCTAATAAGCACCGCCGAAGGATGCCTCTACATCTACAACATAACAATTGTTGTAGGCGTTAACAATGGAAATAACGTTTCAAAATGTATTTTAATTTACTGCGAAATATTTGAAACGATATAATTTTTAATTCACCATCAACAGTTACACCAAAGTACCGGATATGTCGCACTTCTTTATACCTTTAAAAATCGCCCCGCGTCTTATAAGCAGAAAGTAGTACGTAATACAGCCCTGCCAAAACAGAGAGGCCGGCCAACAAAAAAAAAAAAAAAAAAAAAAAAAAAAAAAAAAAAAAAAAAAAAAAAAAAAAAAAAAAAAAAAAAAAAAAAAAAAAAAAAAAAAAAAAAAAAAAAAAAAAAAAAAAAAAAAAAAAAAAAAAAAAAAAAAAAAAAAAAAAAAAAAAAAAAAAAAAAAAAAAAAAAAAAAAAAAAAAAAAAAAAAAAAAAAAAAAAAAAAAAAAAAAAAAAAAAAAAAAAAAAAAAAAAAAAAAAAAAAAAAAAAAAAAAAAAAAAAAAAAAAAAAAAAAAAAAAAAAAAAAAAAAAAAAAAAAAAAAAAAAAAAAAAAAAAAAAAAAAAAAAAAAAAAAAAAAAAAAAAAAAAAAAAAAAAAAAAAAAAAAAAAAAAAAAAAAAAAAAAAAAAAAAAAAAAAAAAAAAAAAAAAAAAAAAAAAAAAAAAAAAAAAAAAAAAAAAAAAAAAAAAAAAAAAAAAAAAAAAAAAAAAAAAAAAAAAAAAAAAAAAAAAAAAAAAAAAAAAAAAAAAAAAAAAAAAAAAAAAAAAAAAAAAAAAAAAAAAAAAAAAAAAAAAAAAAAAAAAAAAAAAAAAAAAAAAAAAAAAAAAAAAAAAAAAAAAAAAAAAAAAAAAAAAAAAAAAAAAAAAAAAAAAAAAAAAAAAAAAAAAAAAAAAAAAAAAAAAAAAAAAAAAAAAAAAAAAAAAAAAAAAAAAAAAAAAAAAAAAAAAAAAAAAAAAAAAAAAAAAAAAAAAAAAAAAAAAAAAAAAAAAAAAAAAAAAAAAAA
>AYEL01065538.1:0-19318 GCA_000484575.1 Olivierus martensii
ATAAGGGCTGCAGGGCTGCAGCCCTCCCACCAAAATGAAAACATTTTTAAATTATTATAGCTATTACAATACCATACAATTATTTTACAAAAACATATTTTTTCCGTTCGTAGTATGTATATTTTTGGATTGTAGGTACTAGGTACCTCAATAGGCGTTCTGTATGTGTTTATTGTATGAGTCAGTGCGATTGCGTACTCATCAGGGCTGCAGTCAGTGCAGACCGAGTCACACCGCATAGCCAGTGTATTGAGCAGGTGGGGGTAACCCGTGATATACGTTTTTGTAGATCGGAAGAGCATCAGTGTATTGAGCAGGTAGAGGTAACCCGTGATATACGTTTTTGTATATCGTGGGCTGCAAACATTGCAGTCCGTACTACGTATTTTATTATAATTTTTTTCAGCCCTCCCACAAAAATCATCTACGAGCTGCCACGACACTATGAATTCCAGTTCATCGACAAAATTTTTCGAACCATCCTCTACTTGCCTTAAATTCCTCGACTCTAGTATCACTTGTACTTGGCTGATTCGCCAATAAATATTGAAGCTCTAAAGCCTTCGTATATATCAAAGCCTCGCTCACACTATCTCCCTAAGTCCCTTTCCATTAATCCAAACTAACAACACTTTCTCTACTTCTTGTAACACTTGAGGCCTTTGCTTCGTTTCTGTTCGTCGACAAAATTTTTCGTACCATCCTCTACTTGCCTTAAATTCCTCGACTCTACTATCACTTGTACTTGGCTGATTCGCCAATAAATATTGATGCTCAAGCCTTCGCACATATCAAAGCCTCGCTCACACTATCTCCCTTAAGTCCCTTTTCATTAATCCAAACTAACAACAATTTCTCTACTTCTTGTAACACTTGAGGCCTTTGCTTCGTTAACCTAGTCACTCCTTTAGATACATCTGCTTTCTTCAGAGCATCTTTATTCTTTAGAATAGTGCAGATCGTCGATTTCGCCATGTCGTATTCCTTGGCGAGATCCGAAACACGAACACCATTTTCATGTTTAGCTATAATTTCCTTTTTTGTATCAACAGTAATACGTTTAGGTTTCTTAACACCACCTTCACTAACACTTTTAACTTTTTTTGGAGCCATAATAAGAGATAAATTTAATTAAATATGTTGTGTGCTCTCGTACCAGTAATTTTCAGGTAAAATACACAAGACAATACTAGACAGACGACTGACATACAAAGGAGAGCATGTCCTATTACATACAATATCGGCGACGCACCGTCGGCATATTAATGTAAATATCCATTCTTTTCTAAAACTTAAAGTAAATATCATGTTGGTAAAATATACACAACAAAATAAAAAAAAAATTAAAATATCAACACTTGTTTTTTGGACTCAACTGTATCCACGTGAACTGGGTTTTTGTTGGGTTTCGTGTGTTCGTGAACCGAAGCAAAATTTTTTTCTTAAATGGTGTTCGTAGACCGATTTGTTCGTGGACCGAGACGTTCGTAAACCGAGGTACCACTGTACAGGTATGTTGAAAATGCTAATTAATGTTTATAAAAAATTTTACTTCGATTTTACGGACTAGTCTTGCCCCCTATAGTCCGTAAAATCGGTTTTACTGTATATAAAAATCATAAATTTTCATTTTCTTCGCCCTGTATATTGTAAGTCGAGGACTACCTGTATATACTCTATGTATACAGATACGACGAGTTCCGGTGCAATGTACAGTCAAGTAGTAAGTCGAGGACTTTAATTCTTGATTTAATATTTTCATAAATTGGGTTTCTATTTAAATTAAAGCTTTCCTCGTCCCCTTTTTTATGTTGGAATTTTCATCAGTACTACTATTTCTCTTACTAAATATGACACGGTTACTACAAGATACAAAAATTCATCGAGAGAAATGAACACAGAAAAAATTAGAAAATCAGCAGTCAAACTTTATCAAACTAGTGGTTATTGCGTGTGGCTTGCAAATTAATGGCGATGTGTATACAAAAGCTGATATATGTATGTATATGCAGGCGGCAAAGTTGAATTAGAATATTTTTTGGCCATCGTATGCGCGAATTGATGTAAGTAGAGGACTACCTGTATTCTCATTTTCTTAAACACCTTTGATTAATAAACGAAAATTCAAACAGAATTATAAGCATTAAGTATATGTCATCATCTTATTTTTCCAATTTAATATCAGTTAATTGTGTTATTAATGTTTTAAAATATGTTTCATTTTACGCTTAAGCAAAATTTTATATGGACTGCTGTCACTGGATAATGTAGAATTAACTTTGTATCCAAATTGAATTCAAAAACTCATACATTTTAATGTTCGTGTTTTTGTTAATATTCGAAATCATAAACAACAGTTAAAGATATATAAAGCCTCACATACAATCTTGACAACTTTCGAAGTAAAATCTTACCTTGGTGGCATTATTTTTGACTGCATAACACCGGTATTGTGTGCTTCAAATACAAATATTTACTACTTTTGTCTTTTGGTGAATGTTTCTATAAATTATTAATATCTCATCTTTGTTGTGCATTTTAGTTACACGACCAATTCACTCGACATCTCTCTCAACGACCACTTCGAAATATTTGCTATTATTTTCTCCAACTCATTTCTGGAAAGTGAATAGGAATCAACTCGAAACATCTTGTTAATCAGCTTTTGATCCCCGAATTTATTCCCAAATCCTAATTTACTGGCCATACTACAATTCTGGAAACATTCGAAATACTCAACGATTTTTCTAGTCTATCAAAGTTAGACCTATAATTTCCAAAGAAGAATGTGAAAGTAATTTAATTTACTGGCCATACTACAGCTCTGGAAACATTCGAAATACTCAGCGATTTTTCTAGTCTATCAAAGTTAGACCTATAATTTCCAAAGAAGAATGTGAAAGTAATAAAATTCTTGAACAGTACCAATATTTGCCTCAAATTAGTTTACATATCAAGATAGGGATATTTTAAAATATTATTTATTAATCAATTACATTAACAAATCGTGATGAACTTGAAAGATTCAATTTCCTGATTTGAAATGTTACATATTTTAATTTTTTCAGAATTCTTATAATTTAAGATTAACATCAAAGTCTAAATTTTATTATTTATTTTATAAAATTTCTATAGTTGCAATTATGCTTATGTGCACACAAATATTTTCAAATTCTTTATGTTATAAGATATATAGCACACATGGCCATGCAAACAATTTACAAAGATATCTGTAATATATATATATAAACAGAAATTTTGACAAATTTAAAAGAATTCTGTGGCACATTTTAGTTTAATTCAATCATGGCACCTTCCACATTTAAGTAATCAATAACTTATTTGCTTTTCAAATTCAAAATAATTATCTACAAAATAATTACTGTACAAATATAAACTGTACAAAATTTTATATTCAAATCATGCACATATCAAGAAATAAATATATAAAAATCTAACACACTGTTCTAATGTTCTTAACTTAGTTGAAAAAATGATTTACACATTACAATCGTATGGATTCTTTTGAATAATAATCAGTCGTCTGTACACTAATCGATTTCTTCTCAAAAACTTAAATAATATCAAGTTTCAATCTGAGAACTGATGCATTCTTCAAGAACCTGTAAAAAGAGAAAAAAATTATTAATAATTTTTCTGGGAATTGTCTATTATTATTGTGGAAAATTTTTTATGTATGGTAATGACTAGCAAAATTTATTGTATAGATTTGGACCAACTATCAATTAATTTAAGCAGAGATGAAAGAACATTACAGTTTTTCTTTACTATACTTGGCAGAAATACGATTTGTTTATAATCTGCTCTAAGTTTTTAGTAATATATTGCTTTGAAATCAAGTACTTTTGTGTAGGATTTATAAAACTGTTTAAATTACTATGTCAAATTCATATTATAATTGATCAAGAGCTCTTTGTTATAGTTGTGAATATGCTTTTATGTGTCAGATATCTTTCTGTACTTATATCACTTTTGTAATTTATAATATCAGTTTACTCTATAGCAGTGTTTTCCAAACTGTGGGGTGTGAAAGAGTTAACAAAAGCATCATTTTTGAGACAAATAAGCAAAAACTAAATTCAAATTGGTGTCAAAGAAAATGAATCAGCAAATATCAGCAAAAGAGTTATAAATGCATACATATATGTATGTATGTATGTATGTATGTATGTATGTATGTATGCATTTATAACTCTTTTGCTGATTCATGCAAGAGTTTGCTGCATCTTTAGATTGGTGTCGAAGAAAATGAATCAGCAAAAGAGTTATAAATGCATACATACATATATGTATGTATGCATTTATAACTCTTTTGCTGATTCATGCAAGAGTTTGCTGCATCTTTATATCCAGAAACTTTCTTCTGTATCTGTTTTAAAGATAAAATATCGATCTCGTTTAGTGACTGAAAAAGAATTGTGAGTTTAGTGATATCTTCAATGATACCCCGATTTGAGAGAATTTGTGCTGATAAACAAGCCAACCCATCGCATTAACTATTATATTGTATTAAACGTGCATTTTATTTTTGTTTTTTTGGTAAAATTTGTTTAATTGTATTAAAAATTATTACATCATATAAAATACGCCCATCGCATTAACTATTATATTGTATTAAACATGCATTTTATTTTTTGTTTTTTTGGTAAAATTTGTTTAATTGTATTAAAAATTATTACATCATATAAATTTATTAAAATTATATTTTTTATGTATAAAACTTTATTTATACAAAATATAATATATTGTTTTGTAGTATTAAATTGTAAGTAAAAAGCATTTATAAAATTAGACTGTTATGGAAATGAAGAGTACCAATTTTTCTTGGGAAAAAGGGGAGCAGACACAAAGTTTGGAAAAAATTGCTCTATAGCCATCTTACACCAATAAATACGTGTGTTTATACAATGAAAACTCTGACCACTGATAAATTTATAACAATAGCTCTCATAGGAGTCATATCAAATAATGGAAGATCTGATTACCATCAGTCAACTTTCTAAGGAACTCTTCTTTTGTCTAATTGAATAATCCTTTAAATTTTATATTGTCATTTAGCTTTAATTATTATTATGTGCAAATTTTTATTATTTTAATACAAATATATGTTGAGTATCATATAAGAGTAAACATCTGTAATTTCAAATAGTGAAAAATTATTTTATAATATTAATTTTAATTGTATGATGAAAAATTATCAACATATATAATGTTTTTGAAAATTAAAATAATAATTTCATTTCAAATTGTAAAAACTAACAAATTCAATTAGGGAAAGGTTTAGCTTTAAATTACCCTTTTAGGTTGGAGAGAAAAGAATTTTTAACTGCCAAACACCCCATAAACAATGCCTTGAGAGGAAATGATAATCCAATTTTGCATAGCTGCATGATCCAGGTTAGGGGACCTGAAGAACAAATAAGACTGGAAACATCTTATCAGCAATGTCAATTACCAATCCTAGTGGAAGAGGTACAATATGATTAAATAATGTCAATGATGAATTTGAACCTCTCTCTATTGATGTGATTGGTGGACTATAAAATATGATAAACATCTATTGCAATCACCAATGAAAAGGCTTCTATCACTACTACTTTTTAGATTTCAACTTCAGCAACTTCTACTTCTACTACTGCTTTGCTATTCGTCAATATTTTAAATAGTTTCTGTGTCAAGAATTCATTTTACAAAAAGAAAAGAACTACAGCTCTCTTTTTCAAGGTATGTTTATGGGTCATATGTAAAGTAACCCCCCTTTTCCCTTTAAATTTAGAATAGGAATTTCCTTTGTTCATTTAAGTATTTGTTAAGTAGTTGTATTCATTGGATACCTAGATTCAGAAATTTTTTGTACAATATTCATAAGTGTTTTATCATTATTTTGCCTTTTCTTTTTATATATATTTTCTTTTATTAAAATAAATATTTTATATGTTAATGAGTATTTTTGGTCTTCATTTTGGTGAACATTAATACTTTGGACTTCTACTCTCACTTATTCATGTCTTAAGTTCTTTTTCAACCAATAATTCCAAAAACATGCATTTGGTGTGAATGTGTTAAATTATCATGCCTGGTGTCAGAGAAGTCCTGACTTAACTCTCTCTGCTTGGCAGTTAAACTCTTTCTTTTCGTCAACAGCTGCACCACAATCCCACACCTGCATTCTGTTATTGGATTCACATTTTTGTGAACATAAGATATTTCACCTTACTGTGTAGATGTTTATGCTGTATTAATGATATTTATGTTTGCAAGTTAATGTTTGAGTATTTTCAAATTATTACTGCATCGAGTCTGTTGTTATTTGTTTGTTTGCTCTAAAATCAATTCCATGTAGGGAAACTGTGTAACAGTTGTGCAATATATGGTCAGTAATTCTTTGTTCTATAACAGTGTTTCTTAATTTATGGGTTGCAACTTAATGTGAGGTTCTGGAGACCCCCCAAACGGCATTCTCTTGTCTTATGAAATTATGTTAAAATTTAAATTAAAAATTAAACGATAAAAATTTGTTTAAAAATAATAATTAATTAATAAAGACCGATCAAGATAACATTAACAGGGAACTTCGAATAAGTTTGCTAGTTCCTTGTCCATCCGTGGGAAAGTTCCTTCTCCAGATGGATGGAAAGAATAAATAAATACGAGTTCCGTGTAAAAGAAGAGGGGTAGTTTTGGAGAGTCGAAGAGATTAGAAGTCAATAATTTTGTTATTACAAAACAACAACGATGCAAGTTTTGAGCAACGAGAAAGCAACTCGTCCCGTCGCGTCAGGGCAGCCGACAGACGCGAGGATCGATGGGCGACGACGAAGTGCGGAACTATATTGAGTGTTTTAAAACAACTGGAACTGGACACTTTTAACGGACACTTTGAATATTTGAACTTTTTGTGTTAGCATTCGGATAACTTTCAAAGTTGGATTATTGACATGTCGTAGCATTGATAAAATCTCTCTCAGGTATGTGGAAGTCGTGGAACTCACTCTATCTCAACATTGTATTATCACACAAACGAAAACTGTAATGTAGGCTAAATTAGATTTAAGTTAGAAATTAAGTAAAATTCATTGGTAATTGCTATAATCACTGTTAATTGCTATATATATATATTCTTGTAAATAAATATCTTATTTTGTTTATAATATAGTTATTTGAGTCAATTTCCAATCCCGGACCTCTGTGTCATGGATCCGCACGCCAAATGCGACGGTCAAATTCAAAATTCGGCCAATTTTGGCATCCCGACATCTTTTATGGATCCACACGCCAAATGCGACGGTCAAATTCAAAATTCGGCCAATTTTGGCATCCCGACATCTTTTAACAGCACCTACTCTCCGCGATCCTCACATTAATATTGGGTCATGTTGAATTTTTGATGAGTCATGAAATGATAATTCAAGTTTTTAAAAATTAGATCTTGGTTAGCCAAACTTCATGTTATTACAAGCCACAGGAGAATCTAAAGTAACTAAAAGCTGCAAATCAGTTTTTTGAAATAATGAAATTCACAATCGGTTTTTCAGAATGATCTTAAGCAATGATTTCAAAAATTAGTTCTTATATATTATTTCATATATATTTTGTATAAATGCATACTATTTTTTACAATAAATGAACAAATTAAAAATATATTTTTTAAATTAAATAGGTTCTAATTCATACTAAGAATTGACTGTTCATGGTATGGGTTGCACTGAAGCTACCAAAGAGCCACATACTGCTTGTGGCCAAATGAACGTACTTATTACTTGGCAATACTAAAGATACTTATTCTGGTTTGGGTAAATCAAAATAAGTATCTTTAATATTGCCCAAACCATTTCTGCATATATGTTTCTATTTATATATAAACAAATATAAAATAGGTTTCAAAGGCCTTATTTTTAAGGGAAATAAAAATTAAAAACAATCGGCCAACAGGCCGAAATGCATTTTGCAAATGTGAATTTTTGAAAGAAATCATACAGCTTAAAAAACTTTGTAGTTGTTAAAAATTTCAATGTAACCAAAATTTTTATAATTTAATGTTTTAAATGTTTAATGTAAATTATTAGCAATAAATAGATGTTTTAAATAATTTTTTTTATCTGTTCCTGTTTGCCAACATGCACTGAAAAATTTAGTGATATGAATTCTGTCGTTGAAAAAAGAGATAGATATTGATACTTTTTCTTAAGTATAATTGATCATAAATATCACTTCTAGAAGTTATTATTTAAAAAAATTAAAAAGTTTTTGGCTTCAGCATTAAAATATGTTTAAAATCATGCCATGTGGCATTATTGGAAAAATCCCATGTGGAAAAAATTAAAGCTCTTTTGAAGTCCCAGCAAACAATTGCCATTTTTTTTGCAGATCTTGTTTTCTAAATGACTGGAAGTGTGGTAAGGAACTAGATCGCATATTTCTAAATTTTTTCAGGGACATCAATAGTGGTTCATTCATTCCTATCCTTCACTATTTCCATTGATCCTATCATAGATCTGGCCAGTTTATGATAGGTTTTTAACAGACTAGCAGACTTGTGATGAGATGATATGTTCTACTATCATGCTTATGTGGCAGTATGTACTTGTGTTGCAATATGTGGCAGTGGGCCATCATAAAGTGGTCCACTGCCACATATTCATGAAAATCAATGGCAAAAACATTCAGAAATGATCTAAATATGAGAGAAAACCAAAAAGTTCTTACTCTCAGCATGTTGTATGCATACTATAGATCTGTAATTGTAAACAATGATAGGTTACTGCAGTGGTTTCCAAACTAGCACAATTAAACTTACAGTATTATAAAATAATAAGTAGTTTTATTATTGCATAGTAATATTATGAACTACTCATTCTATATTAGCTTCATTAATATTATTGTATCAGCTAGTGAATCCAGCCACCACCATGAAATTGCAGAATAAACTTACAAGTTAGTCAAAAAAATCTCCCTTTATAATTGGATTATTATATTAACATCAATGTGGGCACGGAATATCTCCGGAGAAAAGTGCTATGTCAGACACAAGTCAAGACAGCTACTTGTGATGTTTAATTGTAATGTAACTAACTGTCTGTGTCAGTGTTGAGAAACTTTCTTACTATGTTGCATGTATTGAGTAGAGATGTTTTTTGTAGTGTTATGTATGTCTTGGGATGTAGATCTAGTGTTATGAGGCTTTTGTGTAGTGTGTGAGGGATTACACTCTTGTGGAGGAGAGAATGATGGGTACTATTATTATTATTATTATTATTATTATTATCTATAGTATACAAAGATTTTTTGAAAACATACAGAAATCAAATTGTCTAATCCATACAGATATCCATCCTCATGATTGCCAAGAATCCATGGAGACCTATGATTGATTGCTATTCCATCAGGAAGAGGAACTGTCTTGGCAAAATCAATCATCCATGCTCCAACTTTCAAACCATCATGGACAATGAGAAGACTGCTTCCAATCACCTGAAATCACAGTTAAAATCTGTAAGATTTATAGTTATTTAATTTTAATATACGAATGAAAAAATTTCAGTCTAACCTCGTGTTTTGCAAAAAATTCAGATTTTTCAAATTTCTTCCGGAGTAATTTTAACCTTTCTATTAGTTGTGCTATAAGATTATTACTATTACCCATAAATAGTTTCATTGTTGCAATTACTTCATGTCTTTCTCTGACTTGCTTTAAATCCTTGATTGGTTCTTTTCCTTCAGCCTAATAATTAAATTATTCATTATAATATGTATTTTGTACACAAGAATTTCTTTTAATTGTATTAAACTTACTTTGAAACCTTCTATTCTGAAGCCAAAATTTGAGGATGAACTAAGATTTTCCCGAAACTGCAAATATAATATATATATATTTTTTCTTTCTTTAACAATTATTTTCAGTTAAAAGAGTACTTACTTGCATATAACGTAATTTTGTAATTGCATTTAATTTTCTTTCTTCAACAGTTGGAGCATCTTCATCAATTTTGATCATTTTTTCATAGAGATCATTTCTTGCTTTATTATTCTGAACTTCAGACTCTAAGAAAGTTCTTAAAAAATAAAAGTTTAATTACATAAGAATCAAAATAATATTAGTTTGATTTTAAAACTTTTAAAATTAAGCATACCTCGTGCCCATTTTGATATCCATTATACAAGGATTCTTAAAATTAAACAGCAGATCTTCCATTTCTATGAAATCTTTAATTTAATTAAGGCCAAATAATCATTATGATTGATAATTAAATATTTTTTTGCCTTCTTAAGATGTCTTTTTTAAATTTTATAAATATTAAAAACTAAAAATGGTTAAAAGATACGTTCACCATTGTATTCAACATCTTTATAATAACGAGGTACCATATCATGTATCACATCATTTGTAAGGGCCTCATATGCTTTAACTTCAGCATTATCTGGAGGTCTTTTTTTCCAAATTGTGCCAGGTCCAGCAGGAGCAAGAGATCCTAAAAATATTGAAGTAATTATAAGTTAAAAAATTAATAACAATTTTTATCTGAGAATCTAAATTTTCTCTTACCTTCATGTCCAGATAGCTGAACCCAATTGTTTGCCTGGTTTTTTAATAATATATCACTAGCTGGTGCAGTTAATTCAAGTGCACTCTTGATAAAAAAAAAAATCAATCAATATAAGCTTTTATATATATATATATAGTCAAAAATATGCTCATAATTTATTTCTAAAAATTTGTACTATTACTAGAAATTATTATTTTATTTCAATAAATATAAATTTTAGCCTTTCTTTCTTCCAAAAAAGAATTTTATGTATTTACCTTTGTTTACTCCTTGATAAATCATTTAAAGAACTAAACAATCTGAACATTTAAAAATTTCTTCTTTAATATTCAAATTATGTCTATTAATTTTCAAATTTCTACATGATTCTGTTATAATATGGTAGTCAATTAAAATTTTAAAAAGTCAATATTTCTGAATTATTTATACATGCACAGGCACTTGAGTTATAATTTGTATATAACTTGGATATTTCTGTTATTTAGCTACTAAAAGTGCTGAAATAACTTTATACTATAATGTATTATAATATACAGATATTCCTCAACTTATGACCAGTCATATTTACGACTGATGAAATCAGTTAATTCTGTGATCGATCAATGTTCAATTCAATAAATTTGGCTCTCTAACAGTGATAGAAAACATTGAGAATGTCTTTTTTTGTGTTGATTCTCGTAGTTTTGTATTCCTTATATTTATTAAGATAATGCATATTGTCCTAGTAAACATTAGAAGTGAGAAATTCATAAATTTTAGACCTTTTTAATTTACAACAGCAGGGCTCAAAAAGTTGAACACCATTGTAAAAGTTGAGGATTATTTGTACTTCACAGTTGGACCAATTATAAATTTCTTACTTCAGAGATTTGAACAAAACATTCCAATTATAAAGTGAGAATTTTTGGTGTAATTGATGCCATCTTGCATATTGCTGTAATATCTTAACTAATTGTGTAATTTTATATAATACTGATTGCTAGAGCATTCTGTTAACATATTGTTGAAATTTCACATTTGTAAATGAAATGTTCATAACTCAAGGAGTGCATGTATTCATTTGAAAAATTTTTAATCTTTTTTTTTAATAAAATAATCTTGAAATAGTTTGTGGATAAACAATAAGTGGAAAAATGATTAAATAAGAATAAAACATTGTAAAATATTCAAATTTTAAAAAATTATTCTTTATTGAAAAAGGAAAAAGATATATGCCTATTAATTTTTGAAGTTCCTACTAATTTTCATTCAATTATAAAATGGCAGTAATTTGAAAATTTTATATTCAACATTTTTTGAACTATTTATTGCACATTTTTGAAGTTAATATTAATTTAAAAAATTTTTAAAATTAGCATATTATTTATATACTAATTTTAAAAATTTCTTTTATATAAGCTATTAGTATGTTAATAAATAAATAAATTCAGTGAAATGTTTCCCTATATTTTATTTTTCTTTAAGATCGGAAGAGCGTCGTGTAGGGAAAGAGTGTAGATCTCACTTGAACACCATTGTAAAAATTGAGGATTATTTGTACTTCACAGTTGGACCAATTATAAATTTCTTACTTCAGAGATTTGAACAAAACATTCCAATTATAAAGTGAGAATTTTTGGTGTAATTGATGCCATCTTGCAACTGGAGTTTGTCTTTTTTAAAAGAACTATAATTTTAATTTTTTTCCATAATTTTTAAATTATTATTAATTGTTGCCATGAATATTTTACTATTAACTAGACATTATCCAACATAGAAGTTACCCACAAAATATTAATTAGACATTACCTCATAGAAATTACCCACTCATATAAATGAATGGGTAACTTCTTTTAGGGATTCACAAAGATCCTTGGAGTATCACTGGAAAAACTCCTCTTAAAACATATTGGAATCATTAGAAGGTGGCCATTATTAGGTTACTGTGCCAAGAACTATAATTTTAATTTTTTTCCATAATTTTTAAATTATTATTAATTGTTGCCATGATGATGCTCATCATAACGTAATAATGGATATTGTCACAAAACACTCTGGAGGATCTGGATTGGAGAGTGTCCCCCACCTCTTGGAAAATTTATTATGGAATCCAGACCTGGCCACACTGCAATGACATCATTGTGGTGATATGGCATCATCATAACATCTATGCTGGCTAAATTAAGGCTAAAGTTAGACACACAAAACCAATGAATTCCAGTGAATTTTGTTGCAGTGATGACATCACAGTCCCAATATGATGTTACCATAATGTAACAATGGATGACATCACAAAACATGATAAATTGTGATGATGTGATGATGATGTCATCACAGTGAAATAACATCATTGTGACAGATATTGAAAATGTTAAGAAATTGGTTAAGCCACTGCTAGCACAAACTATTGGCAATAATATAAACTACAATTTTAATTCGTTAATTTAAAAATTAAGGAATTAAAATTGTATTTTATATTATTGCCAATAGTTTAAAATTGTAATTTTAATACAATTTAATTTAATATAATTTAATTTAATAGTTTATTAATTAATTTAAAATTGTAATTTTAATGACAAAAAATTTTGGCTGTTGCAGAAATCTGAGGATTAGACCTTTCTAACAATACCATTTATAGGAATCAGTACAGTGATTCAACTGCAAAAGGGATATCCACACATCCAGTTATATTTCATTATTAACATACTGTATGATTATTAGTTAATATAGGTTACTAGTATAACTTATTTTCTTTGTTTCTATGATGACATATCCACACATCCAGTTATATTTCATTATTAACATATATGATTATTAGTTAATATAGGTTACTAGTATAACTTATTTTCTTTGTTTCTATGATGACTAAATTTAGTTTAAGAAATAATTTGATTCTTTAATTTAATTCAATGGTTTATTATTGATCTAATTGTGACATATCTGTTACCATAACTGCAATAACATCTGTTTAATTAAGACTTCAAATCAATGAAATAAACAAGTGATGATATTAGAAGTGGCCAACATGGCAATGAATCTATTAGTTCTTTCCCTCTGATATCAATAATCATGGCAATGGCAGAACAATTATACAATCAAAAATAACACGAAGTAATTTTGTTTCCACTACAATTAATACGAAAATCTCACTCAGAAAGAATTTTATATTAGGATGAAGACTATGTGAATGCCAAAAATAAATCCATACTGTCCTCTATAATGAAAATGAAAAGAACTTTAAAATTCAATGAAGTCAGAAATTGTTCCTTTATATTCTTATAAACAACTATAGAAGAACAGTTGATTTCAAAATTACATGTAGAACTGACATGAAATTTGGAAGACAGAATATATAAGACAGAAAAATAATAATTTTTGTTGTCCAGAAACAATATCCTCCATGAAAACAGCTTGCTTTCAAATAAAATTTGATTGTATGGAAATTATCTTGAAGCACACTTCTTTCAGATATCAAAACTCACTATAATATAAAATTCAGGATATTCTCTTCCAACAAATTTAGGTTAGCTTGAATTAAGTCCCTAATCACATGGACAATACTTTTGACAGTAGTCATTTTTAGCTCATCACAGAGTGACTGGCCATCACCTACAATGGAGTGCCAACTGGAAGATTGAGGGATGGAGTTCAATAGGCTAAGTCTGAACCCTTCCTAAAAACCTGGAGGTGTGGGACCCAGAACTACTGTAAATTCAGATCCTTCAAAGTGGTAAGTGATGGTTTTACCATGTGGACATCTAGCTGATTTTAATGAATTTAGATTAAACTCACAGCAATAACTAAATTTTTGAATTTTGTAATCTTAACAAATCTTATAAATTTCTACAAAAATTTATAAGATTTGTTAAGATAATATGAATTTAATAATTTTTATTTATAGCATTTATATATATTTGAATTCTAATATAAATCATCTTCAGAATAAAAATCAGTTTAAACAATTTTCATATTAATATATAACTGAATAATTTACTGATTTATAATATGAATGTTGTTTAAACCGTAAAATATTTTCCATGCTTGCTAATACTTATGATTGAAGTTAAAATGTTATATTTTTTAAATGTTATATGTAAATTGAAAATGTTAAAGACTGTATTAAATATTTCTGAAATACTTAAAATGAAATAAAATATTGTTTCAACAAAGTTTAATAAATTCAAGTAGATAAATAATTATTTTCTTAAACCAAATAACTACTTAGCACACACTGCAGTTTTAAAATAACACTCTTTTAATCAATTAACGTACAACACTAATGTTTTCGGCGTACTAACGCCATCCTCAGGTATTTCACCTTACAATAAAATAGAATAGAATATTTCTAAAAATTAGAACATCGCTATGGAACATTGCTATTTAGAACAAAATTTAAAACTCAAACATTTCTCTTCTAGCACAGATTTAAAATTAAATATACATATAATTATAAACTAACAAAGGCAAAATTCCAATAACTATATTTAAAAATACAATATATATTATATCATAAAATAAAATAACAATATTCTTTCTTCTTTCATAGAGTAGTTGCCATACTGGGCTCCCTGTATATGTTAACATACATCGTGTCATGCCATTAGATTAGCAGTTCATATTACTTAAAAATTAAAAATTCACTTCTACACTGATATTAATTAATTTGTTAATTAGTCCTTTTATATGTATCTTAATTTTACCGCTATTTGCATAATAGTTCTTCTTTTAGACGATTACTTCAACTTTGTATTACGAATAACATACTTCCATGCCCCGGATGGCTCCCAGTTTAGTTTGTCATTAACCAACTGCTCTTTCCTGCTTCTTTTTATTATTTCCACTGCCTCAGTAATTGTAGGCTGCGTGTATGTCGGCACCGACTTAACTTTTTTTGTCTCTTCCCATTTTATCTCTATATCATTGTTATACGCTTCTACCGCTAGCGCTGTTGTTAGCTTCGCATTTCTCACGTCTCTTTTATGCTCCTCGATCCTTCTTTTAATAGTTCTTGTCGTGACTCCTACGTATGCTTTATCTTTACTTTCTCTTGTGTCTCTCAATGGTATTCTGTAAACTCCACTCTTCTCTTGCTGTTCTAGCGGATCTTTATCGTTTCTCAATGTATTGAAAAGAGTTGGATTTCTTCTTGTCGTTAGTCTCTTTCTACATTTCTTTGCTAATTTCCTCATTACATTCACATTCTTAAGGTGGTTTGGCACTACCATAAAACCCTTATTCTCTCCTTCCTCATTTCCATCTCTTCTTAACTTATTCTTTACTTCCTTATATACCTGGTTGAGAAACATATTACTATATAAAAACGTTAGTGTTGTACATTAATTGATTAAAAGAGTGTTATTTTAAAACTGCAGTGTGTGCTAAGTAGTTATTTGGTTTAATTTTGAAACTTATTCGTTAGTGTTGTACGTTAATTGATTAAAAGAGTCTTATTTTAAAACTGCAGTGTGTGCTAAGTAGTTATTTGGTTTAATTTTGAAACTTATGCAGTGAAATAGTATACAGAAATTATTGTCTTGAAAATCAAGAATAGAACATGTGACTTTCACTATATTTATTGTGTGTTTAATCATATTCAATGTATTGGAATACAGCCAGATATTGTATCTATTGTCTAGAATATAAAAGTAATACTTTAAATTTTCCTATTTGATTTTAATTTTAGAATAAAATAAATTTTTCCAGTAATAATTATAAAAGTAAAATTTTTTCTCTAAAAATTTAGGATTTAAAAGATTTTAATAAATGCCTAAAAACAAATATCAAAAATCAAACTTACCAAAGCGAGAAGATGTAAGAGAGTAAGATCATCGTTATTTATATTTTCTAATACACCTTTTGCATAAGCAAGTTGACATTCCGCTATTTCAGTTTCTAATTTTTTAGACTGAGTTCTAATACCCGTTTTAGTCAAACGCTTCCATTTCTTCTTTGAGACTTTCTTTAAATTTTGTAAGTTTTTCTGTTGTACAGCTTCAGCTAACTCTGAACTTTTATTGTCACTGGATCTAGCTGCCTGCAAAGTTGATTAAAATAAGTCAATATTCATTCTATTATTTAATTAATCTTTATAAAGACTACTTGTTACATCTCCATTATATCTGTAAGACACAAATCTCACGTTAGCATCTGTTCTTTTCTCTTCTTGCCTATCTTTCTCTACTCTGCTTAATCCTGTACCCATATTTTAAAAGTACAATATTAATAGTATTGAAGTTTCAATTTTAAATAAAACTTAAGGAAGAGTTAAATTTGTTTAATTGTTGAACATTTTATTCATCAAATATAGTTTCTTAAAATGGATAAAACAGAATATAATGTAATTATCATCACTAAGTGGATTTTTTTATGATTGCATGGTAAGGATTCTTTCATACCTAAGGCTTCTATTAAAAATAGTAGTAAACAGAAAAAAGATTTATGATGTTTTCATACTAATAAATTGATTTTTTTATATTTTCTAAAATATATTTTTAATAGCCATAAAATGTCAAAACTCTATTTTATTGATGATAATTTGGATAACTTAGTTATCAATGATTTAAGGAATGATGTATTTTTTTATTAAATTCTAATATGTAAATTTAAAAATTGTCTTTAATTTTAAAAATTTTGAATTTTTTGTTAAATTTTAATTCTGTAAGATTGTGAGGTCGCAGGATCCACCATATTTGACAGATTAATTCCTTTGTAATTGTCATAAAAATTATGTTATTAATATTCAATTTATTATTTCAATAATTGTATAATTTAATATTTTAATCAATTTATTTCATTTGTAAAAATAATACTTTATTTAACATTATATAATATTGTAACTTTACACAAATTTTATCAGTTGAAAGCAAGGGAAACGCTGACTTAGCTTTCTTTTGATTCACTTTATCTAAACAGTCAGGTTGAGAACCGCCTAGACGAGGAACTAAAACAATAAAGATGTCGGATAATCAACAAGGAACTCTCCTTGCTAATAGCTAAGATTTCGACATCAGAATGATGTCAAGACTGACTCAGGAGCCCTCCCTTGGCCAACAGATAAAAGGCGAGGGGAGAGGCCGAGTCGAGGATGTGTCAGATGAGTTCTTTGGATTACCATCCAGGGAGATAACTTAGTACTCCCTTGTAGACTTATAGATGAGTTCCAATGAGTTACCTGGATTACCTACTCTAAATCTGTGTCAGGGAGATAACAGGGTCCTCTCTTACCTTTGAAGACATCCAGAGAGATAACCTAGCCCTCTCTGAAGGAAGAAGTCCAAGTCCGACTCATCCATGTCCAGGTATGTAGCGATATGCTTAAGGAGCGACTACGATAGTCAACCCGTCTGCTTAGTCACGAACCCATTTAGGCTCGTTCGCCAAAACTAACATTCACGAACCACTTTGCTCGTTCGCTAAATTATTCGCATTAATATATCTAAATTGGTTAGGAGTTTGTATACAACACAATCGTTTCCTTGTTTTTACTCCTTCATTTAAACATTGTAATCATTTATTGTTTAATATTAGTTGTAAATAAATATTATTATCTTTATATATATCATATATCATCGTTTGTGTCTCTCCTTCAACCCGGACCTCTGTGCCTCTTAACCACGCTAAGCCTAATGCTCGGTTATCCACATAAATACGTAAATAATTAAAATAACGTGCCTTAAAATAACGCGCTTGCCTACAAACGGCACATTCTGACAAATTCGGCTATATTTTAGTGCTGGAGATCACTTTATGCCTTAAAATAACGCGCTTGCCTACAAACGGCACATTCTGACAAATTTGGCTATATTTTAGTGCTGGAGATCACTTTAAACTCTACCCTGTGTCAGGAACTGACCACTGACGTTTGATTCGAATATCGACGACAGCACCACCTCGCGGCATCCTCACAAGATATTTTATAATATTTCCTAATTATTCTTATGTTTGAAGCCTATTATTTTTAGTAAATTAGGTCAAAACCTGCACTTACTAGCAGTAAGTGCTAATTTTGTCTTAATTTACTAAAAATAGATTAAGAAGAAGCAGTTTCTATTTTACCATGTCCTATTATTCTTGAATTTAGAAATGTTTATAGTTGCAAAATTCTCCTCAATACAGCTATGCTAGTTCTTATTATATTCATTATTGCATATTTACAATATATAAAAGCAGATAAATAAAAGAATTAATACTATTGATTAGAGAAATAGATAGCTTAATTTTCATATTAAAACATGATTATAATTTGTACCTTCTATTCAAATAAGTCAATGTTACTTTCTTTCTGTAGAAAGTAAAAAGATTGTTCTTAATGAATACAGAAAATGTATTTAATATGTATTATATGATAAACTTATCTTAAATCTATATGCAAATCAATTAAACTATTTCATGATTAAAGAGAATAAATATTATTAATGTTTCTTCACTAAAGAAAACTCCTTACTTAAACAGGTTTAAGTGGATATTAAACTATTTCTTTCCAGTCAAAATAAAAATAAATAAATACAGCATATTACGATTATTAAAAGCTTTTCTATAGTGCTGTGTTTATTTATTTTTATTCCTTATTTATATTCTATTATTATTAAAATTTACAGTATAAATTTATTTTCTGCCAAATTTTATTTTTAGATAAAAATAAACTTTTTGAAGCTGTTGAATAAATCTATGTAATTTATTAATTGATAAATGACTAATTACTTGAATACATAATTATGATTTAAAAAGGAATAAATCTCGAACAATAATTGAAAATTATTTTATTTATTTAAATA